>JACXSJ010001700.1:0-57795 GCA_014851325.1 Pentalonia nigronervosa | reverse complement strand
ATTTTTGTAAAAATAACAATATAAATGTTTACATATTTTGACCTTTTTATTACATATAAAATCCATGCTCTGGTAATTACACAAACAATTAAACTTTACATTATCTTGCATTTGAAATATCATTTAATTAATAAAATTGATATGAGCCAAATGATCAATAAACTGTATATAGTAGTCAATTTGCGGCTCACATCTTATTTACAAAAACCAAAATTTTAATTTTTTTTCATATATATATATATATAAAAACAATGTTTTTATTATATAAATACAAGGGTATAAAATACAGATTAATAAATAATAATATATAATAAATTTATATGGATAATAAATAAAAAAAATAAACGTAAAGCTAAATTTGTTTGCATGGTATTTTATTTATCTACTTTTTTAGTAAGCTTCTTAAGATCTGGCTGCATTGATGTAAGAGCAGTTCTTAATAATTCTGCGAGATAATCATCAATCAAATTTGAACAATATTTCGACTTAATTACCTTCATTGTTGAATAAAGTGATTCACATGCATATATCATTCCAAAAATTGATATCAATTTTACCACATAGTACCACAAGTAATTAATATAGTAATTATTAATATTTGAGTATTTTAAAATAGAAACATGCTTCCAAAATTCCAATACATTAGACCTTCATCTTCAAAGAACTCCAAGAGTTCTATTTCAAGATCTGCTTTATTTATGACAACAGGATGTGATATTGGACATCCGTTTTCAATGACATTAACTAAAAATGGATTTTCTAAAAATCTAAATGAGGGTTTTAATGCCTTTAAATTTTGAAATCGTTCTATGAAGTCAGGAAATAGAAATTCAAGTTTAAATACATAGTCGTCACAATTTATTTCTATTTTTAATTCTATCAAACACTTCTATTTTTTCTAAATATGAAAAGTGAATAAAATTGTTTGATTTTAAATCTCTTATAAAAAGTTTTAGTTTATTTTAAAAACTAAATACTGTTTGCCCTAGGTCACTAACTAATTTATTTTGACCTTGTAGAAATACATTAATTATTGATAAATGTTGCATGATGCCAGTGAAAAATGCTATACCTCTTAATCAATTCAAATTTGAGTGTTGATGAAAACTTTTATTTTTTTCTATTAAAAATACTTTGATGGGTTCTAGAAATTGAAAATTTTTGGTTAAAATGTTATTTACCGATAACCATCTAACTAAACAATACTATGGGACATCATAAGGAATATCATCTTCTATGTCTTCTAAGAAATTTTTAAACTGACTATATGTTTTAGTACTTGAATGCATGTAATTTACAATTTTTAAAATAACACCCATTACATGATCATATTTAAAATATTTAGTAGTTAGGTGTTCTCTATGAATAATACTATAAATAGGTATAAGATCTGGGAAATTAGTATCATTTTATAAAAGTCCTATTAATCCATTTTTTACAAACGACCATACTAAGATCTCCATTAGTTGAAATGCTCATAATTTTGTTTAACGGAATTTCGGCTATTCATAGTGTTTCATCGAGAGCAATCTTAATGTCAATACCCCAAGTGGTTTCCTTCAATGAAATTAGATCTAACAACTTTTCTTTCACATCTACATTTCTCGTAACATAACACAGATATGGCTAACTGAGGTTTATCTTGAATATCAGTAGATTTATCTAAAGCTAGACTAAGAGACAAATAATTAGCAATGTTGTTTTTTAAATAAGTGAAAATATCAAAGCTAATTGTTGAAATATGCCTTTCTATTGTATGTCTTGAGGCTGGTACATTTTCTTGATTTAAAACAAAAATTACATCTAAAATACATTTTTTATATACTTATGCCATCCGTATATGGGTGTTTTGCTCGAGTAATATTAAAGGCAATTACAAAACTTGCTTTTACACTAACATCATACACTAATCTATCCTTTATACTAATCTACCTCATTAGTAAACATTGTCATAACATTAATTTGTTTAACAAATTTTAATTTCATCGAACATAGCTTATTTTGCCTCAAATCATAACCGATAGGAAATTATCCACTAAATGTGCTGTAGTTGGTTTCGTAATGATGTTTTAAATTACTGACCTTAAATGGTGATAATCTAAATTGGCATATGAGACAAAATGGTTTATTGTTTTTCTGTTTGAAATACAGATGTATTTTTTTCTTCCTATTCTATTATTCATATTCTAATTTAAATTCCCCATGTAAATATTTACAAATAGTTTGGCTCTTGATATTATTGCATTTATATATGAGCTCGCGAACATATTTATGTTGACCACCCCTGATATATATCAACTTAAGTTTCTAATACTATTATGATCACTGATCACAAATAAACCAATCAGTATCATCAAATTACCAAATTATTATACTTAATAATTAAAATAATATTTTTCAATTTACAATGTACTTAAGATTTTGTTTACCTAATACTTTTATTACAACTAGTTTTTTAATGCATTATTTTATGATTTTAGAGCATTAAGCCTATAGCTATATATATGTAACTTATTAATATGTAAGAGAAAGTGTTGTATCATAGGCTTCGTATACCTTGGTCCAATGTTAATTTCTTCATTAATAATTGGTGAAGAATTAATTCATGGAAGGAATTATATTTATTAGTTCCAAGGCATTAAAATATATCGAGAGTTAGTATAATAAAATAACTCACTCAATTAATAACAAAAAAATTTAAATTTTTCATTTTTTTAACCTGTCATCACTAAACTACGGAACAGTGATCCACAGATAAGATAATTTTGACATTTATAGAAAACATGCTCTGTATCACTCACAATGGGTAGAATGTATACCTTTTATTACCACATATTGAAGTTATCATATGTAGTCAATTACATACTCCGATTATTTGTAACGGAGATATATTAGCAACAAGTAGTGTACTCTCTATATTTCAGCATGTGGGTAATGCATAGTAAATACTTATGTAAGATTAACAATAAAATAAAATAATAAAATATATTTTGTGTAATTTATTAGTTTTATAAATGTTTTATGAAGTTTTATCAAACATAGAATATAATTCCACCTGTGAGTAGCTACGACTGAGAACATCATGCAAGTGACCTCGGATTAATTTTATGTTAAATATTGTTTAGAATTTAATGGTGTTGTCCGTTGTTACAAAAAATTAGTATTGAAGTCTAATAAGACTCATTCTTTTCAAATTGGTATGCATATACCTTAGACCAGATCATTAATTATTAAGTTTATTATATTTAATCTTATACTGATTACTTAGGTAATTGATGTTTTTTAAAAATAAAATACTTGACATTTTTTTTAATGTTTATTTCAATGTAAATTCAAAAGTACATTATACATTGACCTTAAACCATTTTTAGGGTTTTCAAAAAATTATTTCAAATGTCAGATGATTTAGGGTTTAGAAAAAAAACCCATTTCAAGCATTATTATACCTATAATATTGTTAATATGCATTGATTTAAAATATTAAAAATTAGAGCTGTTAGGGAGCATTTAATAAAAATGATCACTAAATACCAACACTTTCCCCTACATAGATAAAATATGTAGGTACCTAACAAAATTAAATTAAATTATTATTTTTATATCTTACCATAAATTTGTAATCCATCCGCAATAGATTTAAACATTTTTCCATAACATCCAAACCCTAAAAAACAATTAAGTAGATATTTAAAAACAATAAAATAAATATTTGGATATTAAAATGTGAAATATCTGCAAGATACATAAGTCTTTATCACTGTGGATATTATTCAAATAGTTAAGAAATTATCTGAGTATTGTTGGCTATAGGCATATGGTATGTACACAATAAGATGGTTAATTAAATATTTTTAATGAGAAGACATAATTATATTAATTAATTTAAAAACTTAGTACCTAACTATGTTATTTTATAATTATCTTAATGAAGTTACATTTTTATATTATCTTGCATAACAAATCATAATGAATTAAGTTACAAATAAAACATGTTATTTATAGTAATTAAATATTATTTATCATATAATATACAATCAAGTTATTAAAAAATAAAATTATCTACATAAGCAATGATAAAAATGTGTATCAGTATTGGCTAATGTTTAATATCAGGTCATATTAAAGGTCACACTAAGGCCAGCTATACCTACTGGTCACAAAAAATTATTTAGTGTATTTTAAGATGTAAAATTATGATCAAAGTGTTTATAAACATAAATCAAATGAAATATTATACACTTAGAGAAGCAATATTTTAGACAAACTAATGCCAAAAATAACAAATCAATATTATGAAATGATAAAGACAATAATCGGAAAGAGCAATAATTGTCTGTTATGCTTCTACATTTTTCCTTAATGTGATCTGGCAGGCTTCCAATAACCAATAATTTAATACTATGAAGATTATATTGAGCCGTTGTTCTTTTGTCTTTGAATTGTTAAATACTCAAATCATTATCAAATACAAAAACAATAACAACTACAGACTACGTGTAACAATATTATTAGATTAGACGATTAATGTAAATAATGCTTTTGTGCTTACAAACGGATCACTGTTGGTGCATTTGAATGTCTCCTTTGCGAAATGTCCGATCAACGAACTAATGTCTTCTTCAACCACGACGTTTATATCCATTATCAATGCACTTCAATTCACCGGGATACGCAGAAAAGTCATTGCTTCAAAATCACTTCTAGTCACGTCTAAATCGATAACAATACAATATTGTTAACTCAAGATGACCAAGCGAGGACAGCACAGAGGTATGTCCCAAAAGTATACTTTTATTATTCAACTACGGCGTCGATTCCACACGATCAACTGCTGCTGGTGCTGCTACTATACGACGATACAATAGTAATAATGATAATAATAATAATAATAATGACGACAACGACAACGACAACACGACAAGTGTAAATATTATTGACGATGCGAGCGCGTCATAGACGGCAGCGGAAACCTCAGACAAGATGATAAACGAGAGAATAGCGGCGACCGACAGATGACTGTAGAGTGAAGACTGACGAGACTTCGATATAGACCATTACAGGAAGCATTACGGGAGAGAACAAAATATCGAAAAATCCGAAATCGAAAAAAGAAACAAATCAACGTGCTTGTCATGAGGTCATGCCGCCGACGTTCGTGAATAAAATGTATAGTTTATTATATACATGTATCTGTTCCCCGACTACAACTACGTACACATTCGTTGATAAGAATTAATGCGCTATATCATGCGCACGACAATGACGCGCAATGATGTTATAAAAGTATTATGGTTACTGTAGCAAGCAATGATGGTGATGGAGGTAAAAATGGAAAAGGATAATATTTTATAAACTTTAATATATTATCGTAAATCGTGTAGTGTAATAATATCATAGTCTATAATATAATGCAGGTACTTATTAAATGGTGTATTTAATATTTATTCATTTATAATATTATAATGTTCCGGCTAGCAGTAGCACCACTGCTACGGTTTTTTTAGGCTCGGTACGACAATGATAATACAATATATACGATAGATGGCAATAACTTCAGTAAGTTTCCGGCTAGACTGCAGATTACAGCATTGATAACATACGTCTAGTTTTAAAGAATGTTTTTCGGTTTTCTGTCCTAAGGTCCCCGGTGGAATCTAAACATTTTTTTTTTTTTGTCATTATGATGTATTGGGATTGATGACCAGAGAATAATGAATATATGAAAATTAATATTGCGGCAGACGTCATAATATCATAATTGCGGCGATATCAGCATTCAGCATTTTAGTGTCAACAAATTCGATGACTGTTCTCTCTCTACCTGTTTTTTTACATTTTGATCTAAGACTGAAACATTTGATTACAGTTACAACAGAGATGAGTGTGAGGAGCAGGGGTGTAATTAAGGGGAATGACCCCCAACCCCTTGAATCATAGATATTTTGTACAATAATATTCCCAGTTACCACTGTACTTGAAAATATAGTGAAAATATAGTACTTTTTGTGTAAATAATAGAAACATTAATAAACAACAAATTAATTACCAGTATCGATATCAATGTTTCTTTTAAGTGTAAATTCAGTAATTTATTATTTTCATATTTTTTTATTGTATAGCGTAAATCACTTAACATACCTTGAAGATGATATAAAAAATCATTTCCAGAAATTATCCAAAGTAGATAATTAAATTAGTTATTACACCATTTATACCATAGATATTGACCTCAAAAACTAACAAAATCAAGTAAGAATACTCGAAATTGATTCAAAACACCACTTCAGGCTTTGAATTAAGATATCTTAATTCATGTTTCAGGCCTCCTGATTTCTAGTGATTCAGTTCTGCTTCCAGGGTGATTTTAATGAGATCCAGACGGAAATCCATATCAAATTTAAAGTTAATCGCATACCTAGATAGATAGAGTTTACTTCAGTCTAATAATGCGGATATTCATTTTTATTATTAAAAAATAAGATATTTTCCAATGTACTACTTTGTTATCATATCTCAATATCTGTAAAATTGTACTAAGTACCTATACCATTTTAATAATAAATAGGTAGGTAATTATATATCCATTACTATAATGAATAATAAGAAGAATTTTAGAAACTTAAAAGTACCCTATCTATTATTAGATGTAAAAATATGTGGCTATATGTATTATATCTTATAAAAGATATATAATATATATGTACGTAATACACTAATAACTAATATTCCAACTCCTAATAAATGTTAGCTATCTCGTTTAGAGTGTTAAGACCTTATCATTAGACATTTTTAGTATACACCTAATTATTAATATAGATATTAAAAAATGAAACAGTAACTCTATTTGTATTACAATTAGCGTTAGAATATTAACAATGAGTTTTACATAATTAATAATTATAGAATATATATATATATTTATATTTGATTGACTGTACCTACTATGAATATGAATTGTCATGACGTGTTAGTTGGGTTGGAATAAGTATATTTCGTTATGGTGGGTACGTGTGCTCGTTTGTTTTTTCATCTTAGCTTGCATGTACCTGCTTGATAAAAAAGAAATCAACATTTTCAAAATAGGTATGGTGAAAAAAAAATTACAGTAATTGAATGTCTGAAATCTGAATTAAAACACTGAATCTTAAAGTGTTATATCGGAAATTGTAGCTAATTTTGTAACAATAAAAAAGTTATTTAGTTATACCAAAAAAACACAATCTTCTTTTCAGAAATCATGAAGCCATGAAGGCCCCACTAGATTGTCATAAAATAACTTATTTTTATTTTCATTAACATATTATTTACGCTGAGATTGATGGAAAAAAACAGATTTTGACAATTGAATTAATTTTTTAAGTTGTACCTACTTAACGTATTTTTTATATAACAAAAATTTCGATTGATACTTAAATAGCAGTAATTTACATTGTTATTTCCTCCCCTCTTGGATACTTTTTTTTACTTAAAATTGTTAAGCAATAAATAATATAAAAAACAATACTAATTAGTAATATTTTATATCAAAAATATTTTTTTTTGAAATTGTTATAAAAAATATTCATTATTAAAAAATTAATTATTTCAGATTATTTTGTGTACCTTTAAAAAAATAACGGTAGTTAAAATTTTAACTTTAGACGCTTCACTCTGCTCAGAATCTAAAAATTTGAGCGTAAGTCTATAATAGTTTTTTATAAGCGTCTAATAAGTTAAAATTTCGACAAAATAAGAAAAAAATCTCTAAAATTTGCAGTTTTTTTTTTTTTATTAGAAAATTCATAAAAATGATTGTTTAAATGTAAAATTTGAAAATCCAACACAAGATTCTACATAGGTTTTTTACCTTTCCCGAAAAACAAATTTACTGAAAAGACAAATAATTTTTGATATTTTTTTTTAGTTTTCTATAAATACCGATAAAACTTTTTTGTTGAGTCAAAAATATTAAAAATACATAGACACAATTTTTTTTATAAGTATTTAAAGTTTAAATTTGACTAACATTTATCAAATTATCGAATATTTGCAAATTGTTTAGTAGTAAAAAATTTATAAAATGTTCAGTTTTTATAACTAAGGATCCTTAAACAGAGGCGTAACAAAAAATTGTATGTGTAGCTCGTATAGAAAGGCAATATTTTTGTCTTGGGGAAAATAACAGCTCTCACCTCTCGCTTGAAATTAGTGCCACGTCGCTCGCTCACTTCCCACCCATGCCTGCGCCATGCAATAATATACTATATTACTATTACCAGAATATAATAAATTTGTAAAAATTATTAATCAAAATGACCAAATTGAATCAAAATCTCGATTGTTTGCAAATTATTTTGTGGTTAAGAATTTATAAAATGTTCAATTTTTATAGCTAAGAATTAAAAATTTTAAACAAGGTTTCTCATAAATAGTTAATAGTGTAAATAAAAAAAATCTAAAAATATATTAACATGATTGTTATTTATAGATATTTAAAAACAAATTTGGATGAAATTACATATTTAAATGAAGAATAACAAAGTTATTTCGTTGTGATTTAAAAATATTTTTCGTGGTGCTTGAAACTTTTAATAAGTATGTTATTATAATTTATCTCGACACCCACTTTTATAGCAGAACGGTACCCACATGCTGACCTATTTTTTTTTTGCCAATTAAATTTATTTTCGAAACAAAAAAGTTACCGAAGTGGAAAATCGAAGCTTTATTTCGAATATTTATCGTGTACACAAACACAAAAAAAAAACACACACATTATTATAAAATCAATACATTCATCATTGCTTAAAATCTTCATTTCGTCGGCTACGTAGCAAAACCTCGTAAGTCAATTTTATCAAATTGTTTAGGAATAGGGAAAAACTGTGATGTGTAAATGTTATAAAGTGATTTATCATTGAATTCAAATTTAACACTGTTTATTTCATTAAAATATTTTTTTATCGATCATTGTGATTTTATAAAAAAAATATTTTATTAAAACCTAAACATACCAAGTAGTATTGCTTTTTTTAACCTCATAACTACTATTTTAATGGATTACTCACTCAGCTTTTGCGTTTTTCGAGAATTTTTTATACTTGCGTACTTATGTTTATTAAACCAGTTTTACAAAATTTGTCAGTTTTCATCATTTAAAAGGAATTGGAATTTAGGAGTTTAGGACTAATTTAACATTGGAAATAGAGATTATTGGAACATAAGAGACATGAAAAAATGTTATGTAGGAAATAGGGTAGAAATGTAAAATGGTAAAACCGGTAGTAACCCTATTAGAAAAAACATTTTTTGGTATATATTTAGCCATAGGTAATAAACATAATTTTTTGCCGTGGTACATTTTTTCAATGGAAAATATGTACATTGAAAAATATTGTAAGTGGTGAAACTGTTGCAACCCATCGGTACCTACAGCCAATGATTATAATATTATTATCATTAATATGATTGTCCACCACAAAGGAGGTGTTATGCACTTACTTTGTTTTTAATAATAATTGTTTCAGAATTGTAATCAAGATAAAATATTTTCACTTCACAATTCACATGGCCAAGACTTGGTTAATACTGTTTACTTAGCTACTACATGTAAAGTTTATTCTTTTAATAGTTGTCTGAGACTATTCACAGATTTTTAAAACCTTTAAGTTTTTGTGATTAGAATTACACCGTTAAATCTACTGAACCCTAATTTAAAATGTCTATCAACAAGGTGAAAGCCGTAGGATATCCGTTGGCTGCAGTGTTTGATGTTAATGGTAAACTATATTATGTTAATACTTAATACAGGATAAGGCATAAAATATGAATCGGTTTTGAAGAGCTTTAGAATAATAACTATTTAACTTACAGATATAGGGTTTATAATGTTTTATTCAGTAAAAAATCTAGTATTTTACATTAATTCCTAAAAATTACATCTCTAAAATGATGGCCATCAGCAGTGATGCACTCTTGAAGACAATTTCAAAAGTGTTCAACCGCTTGTCGGCACATTCAGATGAGTATAGCTATAACACCATAACTTCCTCCCTAATTCTCTTCTTAAGCTCTTCCAGGATTTGTGGACGATGTTTAAAAACTTTTTTCTTTAGGTAGTCCCAAAGTAAAAAATGACACTTAAACACTTAAATCTGGAGAGTGGGAAGCCTACTCCAGGTCACCCCTCAGAGAGACCTGGCTCTCAAGGAACATTAACCTCAATTTCGTCATTAAAATTTGAGTTGTGTGAACTGATGATATAAAAACTAAATGTTCCCATGAATACAATAAAATCTCTTCTTACTTTCTCCCACCACCACAGGCCGAGCTTTAGTCATTTAAAACTGATGCATATCTTATGCCCCACCCATCATCATTCAATCACATCATTTGATCTGATAATACAATAGTAATTGTTTTCATAACAATTGTTAGAGACTAGATGTGATCTATGTATTACAGTTAAATATATTAAATGTATATTAACATAAATAGTTAATAAAGAATAATTTGAAAGGTTTATAAGAACTGTGGCACTTTGAAGTTCTCAGCCACTCGACAATTTCATTATAGTGATATATTTGATAACCTTGTGTGCCCATAATACTATGACAGCTTGCTGCTTCTTAAAGTGTTTAAAATCTTTTTTTTTCAGACCAATTAAGAAAAGTTTTGAAATATTATTTACAATAGTTACAATAGTCTTACAATAATATGCCCCCCATTAAGTGCATTAATAAACATAACTACTAGTGGTTATATCTAATACTATCTAATGTCATTAGGATAACAATATTTTCCTTCATGTGTATAAATTATTGATAATCAAACTCAAAATATAATAAATTACCATAATAAATGGTTTATTAGGTTACTATTGTTATTTACCAAAAAATAATGTTATTTTGATGTATAACATAATTTACTGCAACACATACATGGGATAAATTACTTATGAAATTTATGTTGTTAGATACATTGTATTATGAATAGTCACTTCTTTTATAGCTTACAAAGTCAAATACTAAATTAATGTAATTAAACTTAAAATAAAAGATTTTTTGTACGTTTGTTAAGGTTATGGTCAAATTAAAGTTGTGTCATATTTGTTGATGTTCAATATTAATACATAAAAATTTCCAGACAAATGTTGCTTTAAAATAAAATATATTAGACTAATATATAATCAAGTGATTTAATTATGACTAAAAAACACTAAAATAAATATAATTTAAATGAAGTAGATAATTGTAGGCTTATGACAAATATTGAATCTGTAAAATATTAGAAATAATTAATTCTAACTGTACCTATTTATTATATACTCTTAATTAAGATCAAAAAAGTTTCCGGATGTTGATTTTATGGCTGGAGGAAAACATTTTACATACTTATGTACCAGAAAAACGAATAGAGTTACAAAATGTTGATTCTCCTTCTTGGGACACAGCATTCAAAAACTATTGTATGTCACATTCTAGTCCTATTAAAACTACTGAAGCTATAGATCAGTTGGAATGGTTATTAGGCGTGGCAATTCGACTAACATACAATAAACAAAGTAAATACAAACTTAATATTTATAATCATTTTCCTATATTTTAATATAAAATTAATTGTTTCTATTTGTTATTGTTTTAGAAAATAAATTTGATTCTGAAACAAAAAAAACACTTAAAGTTTCTACTGATGTTCCAATGATTATACCATCCGATAACCCAATTGATAATCTTGATGGTAACATATTTTATTTAAGTACTATTTTGAACATCATAATTAATTTATAAAATAATAATAATTTTAAATTAATCTTAGTCTGTATTTTTCATAGTTATTATTAAATAACAACTACTAGTTGCATTAAGATTATGTCAGCGTGTTATTTGTTTTCCCTTGACCTACGCACAACATAGCAAATTTGTATTTGGCAGAACCAATTTTGTGTTGTTCGCTTTAGTATTAGAATGAATTAATCTATAATAAAACTTAAAATGAAAAAAATAATCTGTGTTCCTAGATTGGCTTTTTTTTTACATATTTCAACTTTAAATTAACATGTTTTATAAGACATTTTACACACCTGCAACTTATAAAAAAATTAAATATTGTTAAAAAACCTATGGAAAAATACAAATAATCTTTTTAACTTAAAGTCTGTTAATAGATTAATTACACGAGGTTGGTTCTGCTGAATACAAGTTTCTATGTTGCGTATGGGTTGGAGGGAGAAAACAAATAGTGTGTTGACATCCTCACTTTCAATCATTATTTTACTTAGTATTCAAATTTATTAACCATTTATTATAATATTCAGTTTTATATAATATAGACATTTTTATTTCAAAAAAATAAATTAACATTATTACATATCAGTATCCTTATTATAAATCATTTTTGCAACTTCATAGTAGTTTTAAAAGAGCTTCAATTTAGTAAATTTTTAAAATGTATCATATAGTTTCCTAAATATTTTTTTCAGCTAACAGTAGTGATTTCAAGGAAGGTATTGAGAAACTTGCGGACTTACTAAATATTTCCAAGCATCCAGATCACAAAATTACATTAGAAGCTATTCATAAATTTATCATTAAAAGACTTAATGAAGAAGCAATAAAAAATCCATCATCAATATTACCTAAGGTACCCAAAATATAGTAATTTAATATGTATGTATATATATTAATTTAATATATATATATATATATATATAGTATACTTTATATATAAATTTATTTATACAGGGGGAAGCTTTTCCTTTAGAAAAAGTAAAAGGTCATAAAATTGAATCCAAAGATGCAGCTGTTCTACACGCAATGAAAGTCTTGAGGTTGGCACAGTTGCATAGATTACGTGATCTTCAAACGTGTATTAACGAATGTATAGTTGCAATGCAAGAAATTACTTCTGATCCAAAAACAGATACAAAATTAGGAAAAGTAGGATATTGAACATCAAATACTTTTAATTAATTAATTAATTTTTATATTTAATGATACTATAAGATATATATGAATGGTAAAAATTTCTTGTGTACAAATAATGAGTATTTAAAATATATTTTTATTTCTTTACCTATAAATTTTGTCACAAATGTATTGTATCTAAACATTGTTTAGAAATAATGTTTTTAAAATAGAATATTTTTTCTAAATACTCCAAACTCTTATACATTAGATTTTTTACATTTTAGTTAAGCAGCAAATCTAAAAAATAATGATTTATTACAAATTAAAAGTTTTTCTAATTTATCCTCACATTAGTTTATTAAAAATGAATCACAGTTTAATTTAATTAAAGAGTTCAGATTCATTAAAAATAATATATTATTATTAGTAATTATGAATTAAAATAATTAACAATTAAATAGGTAATTATAATTTGTTTGAATGCAATTAATCATACCGATAATAAGATATCTGAAAACTGTTTTTAGTACATTATTTGGACATGGAACCATAGCCAATTATTTTAAAAAGCTAGACAAATCAATAGAAAAAATAATAAAAAAGTTAAAGTTCATAGTTGGGTGATTTTTTTTAAAAATTAAGTTAATAGTTAAATTAACATTAATAAACATATTAACTTAGTTAATATAATATTTATTATTAACTATTAAGCAAACATTATGCATTACTTGATAAATTATTTTTGACTTGTATTCTTTATCTATATTTTTTTTTAAAATAATTTTCAACTGTTTAAAAAACCTATTATATTTAACCTTAACTTATATATTTCAACTGTTGATGCTGAACTAAAAATAAGTCAGATAATGTTGAAAGAATTGTAATTTTTAAAAACAGCCATAAATACTTTATGTTTGTGTAATCATTCAATATTTACTAATTATTTTAAATGATGTGCAACTTACCGTTGTATACAACAACTCCTTTAGAGATTAATGTTATAAATAAAGGATTAAAGTAACAAAAGTGACTTATTATTATCTTTTGTAATTTAATTTAGTTTTTTAAAACCTATAATGGTTTAAGATTAAAACATTTATGAAAAAATGGTTTTTGATCTTAAAAAAGTTCTTAATTTTATACAGAAGCGCAACTAGTCAAACTAGGACCCTAATTTAGGTAATTTTTAATTTTTATGCCTATCCTTTTAAAACAAAATTTTTGGTCAATTAATAGGATTCTAACAAGTTTTTTGCAACGTGGTTGGAGAACCTTGTTACGATATTAATTAACCAGAGAAGGTTTTCTATTCCTTATGGATAAGTTTTCCGTAACTGGGGGTTAAAGCACTTGTGAATGAGGTGTTTATCAATAAAAGACATGTTTGGTTTTTATATCTAGAATAATTATTATATATTAATAAGTAATTTACTGTTCTTTAAGATGGCTGTTAATATGTGTAGGTATCGGTGAGTTCACTCCTGTCTATTGAACTGACTACATTTTACATTGTGTGTGTTGACGATAGGCCTTACAATTATGCGTGTGTGTTAATATTATTGTATTGTTCAGCATTTGAATGTACATAATGTAGAATTTTATATAATATACATAGTTGTTATGTAACATATTTATAATATCATTACATTCATATTATAGCAAATGAATATATATTTTTTCAAATTAAAAAAAAGTATAGTACCCAAGTGATAAGTTTTTATTATTTTATTATATTCATATATACATATTTTAAGCTATTACTATTAACTATTTATTAGTACCTATTTCCTAACCATATTATTTATATTTTAAGAATTTTTTTGTTTAAATAATCTTTTGATTTGTATACATCCAATGTAAAATAAAGTAATATTATTAATGGTTGAATATTTTCACCAGAATATTTTTTTATTGATTTATTACAATAACTTCTGCAATTAAGTGGGTATCTATATGGTTTTGTTACTTATTATAAAATCTTGACATAAATGACAATTAACAATCCACTCACAAATTTTCGTTTTATTTTTAATATATAAAGTTTAGTATTTTGTCATTATCAGTTTGTCTTATTTATAAAATTATTAATAGTTTTAGTTTGATAATTTTCATTTTTTTTTTTTTTTTTTTTAAGAATATTATAATTATTCAAGTAAATAATAAATCAGATCTAAGACCAAAGAAATTTTTTTTTTGGTTTCGTGTGGGTAAACGTGTAAATTTTAAATTTAGTTTTCTTATTTATTGATAATATATTTATTTATATTTGTGTCAAATTATAATATTCAAACAAAAGCAATAGCTATAATAATAATAAATATAATATTTTAAGTTTGTTAAATTTTTTCATAAGCTCTCGATGGTTCTAGAAAAGATTATAAATTTTATTTAGTAATTAAACACATTGCTAATTGAACATGAAATTATATAGTTTATAAATCATAAACTCATTATGTTCAGCAATTAATTATTGTACAAAGTAATATCGATAAGTATCCACTTATAAAATCTGGCGATCCTTCAAATGTTAAAAACTTTCTTCCCATTCCTAATCTATCTTATATTGTAAAGGTACAGGTTACAAATTTTACAAATGTTTCAAATAACTATTATAAAAATTGAGAATTATTTTTACTTTCATATAGCTTATATAATAATCAATTAGGTCAGTAAAATTTTTACATAGTACGTAATATACGTTAATTGATTTAATGAAACAACTTTAATTGTCATCAACAATATTTAACAACACCTTCAAAAAGTTTTAAACATTTCAGGAAAAAAAACTGTACATTTGTAAATACATTCTTCAGACCATATTGGAACAAATAGGTATGATAGGATTATCATAATTTAGGTACTTAAATAATTAAATGCTTTATATTTTTTGTAAAATACAGGGAAAATAGTTATTATAACATTGAAATGATGGATTAAGTAAATACATAATATGTAGAATATTGAATATTTTATTGTGTATATATTTAGATTACTATTGGGTAAAAATATAATTCATAAAATTGGTGTATTTAGAACAGTGTTAGTTTAAGTGATTACCACAAATTCTAGACAAGTAGTGTTTTTTTTAAGAAATTATGTAAAGTTACACTAGTCAGCCTCGTTTGCTTAAAAAATAATTATTTTAATAATAATACTATAATTTTGAGGACAAAAAATATCACAAAGTAAATAAACTTATCTAATTCATTTTAACATATAGATTGTATAGTTAACAATTAATACGCCAAATATAATGATAAGAAAACACAACTATAAAATATTTAATTTAGTTAAACAATTTGAATAGAAAACAGTATTTGCAAATATTCTTTTAGATGTATAAATGTTAAGTTAAACCCAATCAAAAGATCATTGTTTTTAATAATATTTCAGTTTTGATAGGTTGCATTTTAGATAAAATTTGGTGTTGCCATTTAGTATTATACACACTCTTTGATCATAGAAAAACTGCTTTCCACACTATTTCAAATATTGTAACTGAATGGTTAAAATTAAAATAATATTGCTTTAAACATAACTATTATAAAAGCCTTCAGAAATTAGGTAAGCTGTATTGATAGAAAAATTTATAAAAAGTTTAAATAACATTTTTGAAGCATTAGTAATTAGTATTGATACAAAAATTTAATTTAGTTTTATATTAAGCATCTATGGTAAAATTCATTTGGATAGAGTATAACTCAGTATCAATATAATTGGACCACTATTTTTCCCTTAATTTTATTCACTTTGAGTTAAAATCAAAAAAGGTTCAGACTGTATGTAACGATTGCATGATTTTAAAATAATAAGATATTATGTTATATACCATATATTTATTAATTATGGGGCTTGGGCCAAATTTGATATGGTAATTATTCATTTACTATAGATACTTAATGCTATTACTGTCTAAATTAAAACAAATTATCTGTAATACACTAGTACATAGTTTTAAGTTTCCTAAACCAAAATACTCTAAATTAACCATTTAGTTAAAATATATAAAATATGGAAAGCATTATAATGTTATATTGTGTATTTAACCTTTTTACTGCTACGCATGTACTATTACGTTCCTTTATCTATAAAACGAAATACACAGGTTATCACATTAGTGATTACACCGAAAAATGCAGAAAAATTAAACGAATTGAACGGTATAAAAAAACATTTCTATGTTCTTTGTGGTAGCAATAAAAATTAATTTAACTTATTATTTATTTCAGTGGTTACTAAAATGACGCTGTTGTGTTCTGTGCGCGTTATCTGTAACCGGTTTACTGCTATAATAATTATAATTATTATAAATGTATACCTAACTAATCAAAAACTATTTTTATAATATGTTTGAATAGTACATTCACTACTATGGTATCTTGGTATCAATAACAATATAATATAACAGTAATAAAACAATAAAATTAGTAAAATGTTTAGTACGATGTTATTGTGCACAAAGTTCGTACATAAATTTGATGTAAATTTTTATAAAATGTTATCTGACGCAAAAATTTTAGAGCATTTAGATGAGATTATACTGGATTATGATTCAGACGACGATTTCATCAATGAAATTGAGGAATTTGATGAAAAAACTACGAAGAGTTGATAGGTGTGTTTGTTTGATTTATTCAGTTTTTTTTTTATTTGAATAAGGCTTTGACACCCGAATTCGAAATTATTCATAGTGTTGTAACTCATTTATAAGTAACAACAATGAATGAAATAAAATAAACATATATAATTGATCTAGAATAGTTTTATACAAATGTATAAATTCAATTTGTACATAATTATAATTTCATTATGTATCCATTTTTTTTTTTTATCGTAGAGACAGAATTAGATAATTATCAAAATAATACAGTATATTTTACACCATGTAGTACAACATCTTCTACACAGCAAAGAATTCTTCCTTCAAAACAATGTAGACCAGTATCAAAAGAACAAATAAATCCGAAATGGAAAAAGCGTGGAGTGTTTGTACCTAAGGTTCACCATTTTGATACATCTAAGGTATAATAATAATTTTATAAATAATAAATAAATAAGTACATAACTGTATGTAATTCAAAACATATTAGTATTCTACAGTTTTTGATTAATTTTTTAGAGTGGAATTCAAAAAGCAGAATTTGAGCTATCAAAAAAGTCAACTGTGTTAAGACTTTTTTGAAGCTTTTGTGTCACCCAATTTATTGGGAAAAATAAGTTTTGAAATTAACCAGTATTGCCACAAATATAATATTCAAACACTATATTCTAGGTATAAACCAAATAATAATGAAATAAACCATTTTATATTTGTATATATTTTTTTTATAAAATGTTTTTAGAGTTACTCGTTGGACAGACACCCAATTTGAAGAACTATATGTGTTTTTGGCTTTGACCATGCTAATGGTACGTTATAAAAAATTAGAAATATCTAATTATTGGTCCACTGATCCACTTCTACATCAACCAATTTTTGGTCAGCATGTGAGTCGTGATCGTTATTTGTTGTTACTTAGAATGATCCACTTTAGCAACAAGGATGAGCAAATACCTGGAGATTGACTTTCTAAGATTCGAATACCATTACAAGAAATAACTAAAAATTTTAAAGATGCCATGATACCATTTGAAAATCTAGCAATAGATAAAAGTCTTGTTCTGTGGAAGGGTTGTCTTTCATTTAAACAATTTATTAAAACAAAGCTACACCGCTTTGGAATAAAAATTTTTTGTTATTTGTGATGTAGAAACTAATTTCATTCTAAATATTCTAATATATACTGGAAGCACAACAGAATATAAAAAAACAGATCCAAGCCTCAGTATATACAGAGCCGTGGTAAATACATTGATGAAGCCATACTTGAAAAAAGGTCACAAGCTATTCATTGATAATTGGTATACTTCACCTTCATTAGCCATGTTTCTTTACAAAAAAAAGATAAATGTCACTAGAACTGTTAGGAAAAATCGTAAAGGAATGCCTAAACTAACATCAAAACTTGAAGTTGGTCAAACAGAAGTCAACACACAACAACTATGCTAGCTACAAGGTGGAAAGATAGAAGAGATGTTTACATGTTGACAACACAATTTGAAAATAAAATGATTGCTATTGGTAAAAAAGATCATCATGGAAACCAAGTAAATAAACCTCTATCTGTGTTGAAATATAATGAAAATATGGGTGATATAGACAAAACAGATATGTTGTTGAGCTTAATTCAATGTGTGAGAACCATAAAATGGTATAAGAAACTGATTTTTCACCTGGTAGATCTATCCTTACTAAATGCATAGTTCATACAAGACTGTTACTGGAAAACATTTACCATTGGCAAGTTATCAGTTTCAACTAATCTGGGAAATACTAACAAAATATTCAAAGAAAAGTGCTTTGAACAAAACAGGTCGTCCATGCAACAGTGATACTGTGATACCTATGCGATTGACAGATAAACATTTTCCATGCAATCTACACCAACATCTAAGAAGACAAATCCTCAAAGACGGTGTTATGTATGCCAAAAATAAAAGAAAAGACACAACATTTATGTGTAAAAAATGCGATGTTGGGTTATGTCCAGCTCCATGCTTTGAAATATATCATACTAATAATAAGATTTGAATTTTCTACTATAAAATTTGTTTTAAATAGCATTATTTTGTTACTATTATACTGAATTAACTGATGACTATCTAATTATTAATAAACAGTTATAACTAAATTAATCAATTAGGAACATTAAAAAAAAAAAAACTCAAAAATAATTCAGCAGAGATGAGTATTTTAGAAAAAAAAAACTTAGCAGTGAAAAGGTTAATATATAATGGCAACAAATTTTTGAATTTTATGAAATTTAATTCATATTATTTAAAAATATAATAGTCTCATGGTTACTTGATAATATATTAGTTATTCATCTTAAATAATAAACTAATTATATTTTACATACTTTATAATTGAGTGTTTTGTCATAAATTTTGAATTTATTTATCTAATAAATACATAATAAGAAATAATTCTATGTTTATATGAATTAGTTGTGCTTTTTTGTTGGTTTTTTGGTACTATATACTAATTAATCATAATTTAAAAAAATATTTTACCAATATATAAAATGAAATATTTCAACGCTAATTGCTATTCTAAATTCATTATTTGTAAGTTGGATTAGAATCGGACGAACATTGAAAACTACTCACTATATAATATTTAATACAGATAATGGAAGAAAAAATTGCTTAAGATATTAATCTCTATTTTATTACTTATATAATTCATTCATTATATATTCAGCTATCATAATGTAAACTGCTATAAATGCTCCAACAATACTTGCAATAGTTGTATTCATTCTGAAAATAATTATGGTTGCTATGCCTAGACCTCCATATGTTAGATAACGAGATTGATCAGAGCTCTTCCATTCGGTGTCCACTACAACAAAATAATCATATTTTAAGATATTTTTGTTAAAAGAAATTAATTATTACAAGATCAATAAAATTTATAAAAAAGTTTAATTATGATTTAAAACTAAAATTTTATTATAAACTAATAATAATTTAATAAAAGTAAATACTATAAATAAAAAAAATATTTAGAGAAGTGGTTATTTAATATTATAAAATGCGCAGTAGACAATTATTAATAAAATATAAGTAGGTTAGTTCTTTTTATAAAAAAAATTGTTAGAAAAATTATTATAAACCTTGTTATATTGATTTTGAAATATTTTAAAAATGAAATTCAGTTTATATTTAATACAGTAAAAATATCTTATAACGAATATTTGTGAACAAAATAATCTATTAAAACTTTATTAAGACAATTGCAAGACTCTTAAATCATAGAAGTTAGAGTTGAAGCCAAACATAATTTTAATCAATAATATTATGAATTTATTAAATAATAAAATAGAACAATTATTCTACATTTTACGATTGTATAAATATATTCAATATGAAATAATTAAAATTATGTATGATTTTTGAGGAAGTAATCAACAAGTTGGATGGGCATGGCAAGGGGGGGGAGGGGTGATATAATGTGTAAGGCGTAAAGATTCATGTACTTAGAATTAGTAGTACAAAAGAATGGTGGTTTTGAAGATGATGTCAGAAATAAGATTATGTATGGATGGGTTAAGTGAAGAGAAGTATCAAATATTTTGAGTGACAAGAGGATGCTGTTAATAGGTATAAAGGAGCAGTAATGAGGCGAATTAAATTGTATGGATTGGAATTTAAGGCAGTGGATTATAAAACAGAACAGAGGGCGAGTGTAGTAAAAATGAGAATAATTAGATGGATATGTTGAGTGAATAGGATGGATAGAATAAGAAATTAATTGAATGGGGATAGAATAGGAGTGGCACAAATTATAGACAAAATGAAGGAAAATAGTTTAAGATGATTAGATCATTTAATGAGGAGACAGTGAGAGTAGCTAGATTAAGTTAGGTGAAATTGACCAATGTTTAGTAAAAATTAATGTAGAAGGAAAAAGAAGGGTAGGCAGAATACAGAATAAAGAATGACATGAAAATAGTTGGTTAGATTAAATTAAAGATGAGGTGATGTGCCCATATAGTTGGGAGCAAAGGGCGGAGCAAAATAAAATTCAAGAAATAATTTAATTGTACAAGACTTCGTAGAATATAATCATTAATGAATTATCTAATAAAGAAAAATCAAAAAGCATTTTACAGTATTTTGCATTAAGTGTTGTATTGTAATTACTTAATGTTTAATTAAAATAAACAGTTAAAATATTTTTCAAAATATTATACAGATAAATTATTCATAGTTCTTATCATAAACAATTAAATTAAGTGTAACTTATGTAAAAGTGAGTTCAGTTAAATAATATGTATTATTATACATAATTTATTAAAAAATTATACTTAAGTAGGTATGAAAAAAAAATAAATGTTGATATAAGTTATTTCTACTGCATATTTAAATATAAGTTAGTATTATTTACAAGCTTTTAGGTAACACTGGCCACAAATAGAAAAAAAATAAACTATTAACCATTGATCTAAAAAAAACAAAAACACAACTTACTCAGTTTTCTCTTTGACTTCATAGCCATCACTAGCATCTACAATGTAAAAATCGTGCAAACAATCATTACTAAAGCATTAGAGTATTAAACATGCTCCAATAATTGAGTATCATGATTCTTAAACATGCATAAACTCATAATAATTATTTTAAAATACTTCCATTAAATACAAAATTTAAATTAAAATAAAAAACTACCTATGCATTTTTTGTTTTTCATGATGTATCCTGCAGCACAATTATAGCACATATCATTTCCATCACCATAACAATCTGTACATGATGGATCACAATCTGTAGATATATGTGAATTTGAATAAAACATATTAAATGAATAAGTCTACATTTTAGTACTTACTTAAACAAGAATATGAGCCATCATTATTAATACAAAATTGTTGTGAAGTACAAACATCTTGTTCCAAACACTCATCAACATCCACACAACCTTCACCTTCACCCATATACACCCATCCATTCTTACATTCATTACAACCTGTGTATATTAATATATATATATATTAAATTACATAAATAATATTAGTTATTAATATTTTGATCAAAAACTTAAACTAACAACTTTACTATAATTCATGATATTTTGTGTAAAATTTAATTTAAATTTAGTAATTAGATTGGATGTTTAATTTCAATTTTTAATCCAACAATGGATATTTTTTATCCAATTTATTGATTTAAGATTAAACTACTAGATAGTCTAAAACTTTGACAAATTGCATAGACTATATTATATTGACAACTATTTCTCTAATTTCATTAATGGTGTAATAGTGATGATATCACAGTAAATTAAAATAATACTTTTTTCAATAAAATATGTAAATAAGACAGTAACCTACAAATAGTTAGCAATGTGAATACAAAAGGGAAAGCATACATAGTGTGGCCTGATAATATCTAAAATGTATCCAAGTTAAATATTAACTATTTAATTACTAAAAAGCTAAGTATCAGTATTTTTTAAGTTTTTTTTTTATTTTGTTAATAATCATATAAGACTGTTTATTAAATCTTAATTAGTTAATTAATTTAAATAAAAATAGTAAAATTTACCAATAGTATAATTTGTACAATTTATGTAATATTATATATAATATAATATATATAACCTAACCTTTTGGCCCGGAATCTGTACAGCTATCTTTACAAGATTTATGACATTTTTCACAAGTAAAAGTGTTATTTTTTAGTATGACAAAATAATTATTTGCACAATGATCACAGTTGGAACCTTCATAACCATTATTACATTTGCATGAGCCATTGCCTTTTCGAGTTCCATCGCCCTGGGAATAGATTTCATTAAAAATACTAATATTTACTAAATAATAAAGATGAATAAGTACTTTATTACCTTGCAAATTCCATGAGAATTACAAACATTTGGATAACCTTTACATGGTAAACAATTGGGACCATAATGTTTTGGTGGGCAACATACTTTTAATTTGTCAATACAAAACCATTGGTATAAATCTTCTTGGCGGCCATTTGTCCACCATTCTTTTAAGTGATGTTCATATTCACTCGACAAATGAAAACACTATAAAAAAAAATCTGTATTTAGAAAATAGATCAAAAGTTTTGGTAGTTATTTTATTTTACCATATCTTGGTCTTGAGATATTTCAGTACACAATGAATCATGGATTTCCACAAATCTCACTTCACTTTTTGCATAAGTCAATAAATTTTTCTCTTCCCATGCTGTATTTCCACCACCAAAGTGACCATTTTTAGTTTTCTCAAGACCCTAAAAAATATACATTAATTTTAAACGTGTATATACAAAATTATAGTTTATCAATTTATTACCTTTTCAAACGATTGAATTAAAATTTTACAACTTTTGCAAGGTGAAATATCAGCAGAAACTTTTGGAACAAAATTAGAAACATCCAAACCATGTAACAATTTAAAGAATGGAATCAATAACAGTAAGAGCATTATCAATATCTGAAATAATAAATGTTTTTAGTTATTAATAATATCTAGAACATAATATAATATTAAAGTATGAAGTAAATTATTTTCAAGAATTTTAAGATTTTCATAGCATTATCATTCCATCATTCTATCAACAATAACACTGCAATTACTATTAACATTTAATGCAATTTAAAAATGTGTAAGTTTATACAAATATAAACATATATACTTTACAAATAAATAATTACACAAACATAAAGTAAATACATATTTATTATATATGTATATGATAAATTTAAGTTAAGACAGAAATATGATTCATTTCAAAGATATATATTTAAAATACTTGAAAAATCTTTTACAAGACTAATTTTGGAACTTAATCTCATAGGATTCTAAATTTTTTAAGACTTAGACAGTACTATCAGATAAACATGACAGACTGTTTAGAATGTGTTGAAAATATGTTAATGATAAGTAGTAAAGAGAAAATAATGATGAAGAGCTCTGAAAAGCATTAAAAAGAACATCAATAAAAAGGCAAACTAGAGAAATAGACAAGTGACAAAAAAGACAAAGGAGACTACAGAAACTGGTGGAGTGTTGAAGGTATATATTAGAAAGGAAGATTACAATTAGAATAGATTATAAATATAGAACAACTATACATATGGTTCTTATAAACAATTAAAAATGAAAGTGGACAAAAGAAATAAATTAAGATTAGTAGTAAAAATGAATAGAGAGGAAGATGAAATTGTTGCATTTGTATAGTATTAAAAAAGCTTATTTAATTGTTTAGTCTGTAGCTTATTAGTGTATAGTATATTTTATTATATATTATACATTTATAAATACAATGGTGTTGCTTATTTGTAATTATCATAAAATATGAATAGCATCCACTTTATACTAAAAAAAAGTTGTTCTATCTAAATCCAAATATTATACAGTCAATGTAAAAATATTGTTTTATCAAATAACTAAAAGGCATTGTATATTTACTGATTTTTGAATTTGTAACATATTAATAGTAAAATACCTTAATTAAAATATTAATCTTAACAATTTTCTACAATAATTTACCACATGGTAAAAGAGTTTAAGCTATATGTATATCAAACAATTTTTTTAAACAGTCATTGTTTATACAATTCATACATATAAATTGTAGACAAAATTAGATTTTAATTATAAAAATAATAAAGATATTATCTGTAAATAGTTAAAAAAATTATGTTATTTTAAATGATCATTTAATTAGAATAATGTCTAAACTTGGCCTTATTTATTTAGAACAAATAATGGAACAAATTAAAGTAATTTTAAACAAGAAATTGAAACATTAAATTAAAATACATTAAGTTGGATACTAAAATTAAACTAATAAACGTAATAATGGATATAAGTCCAATCATTAATAATATTTATCCATAATAATAAATAAATAAATTAATTAAAATGTATTATTTATACAAACAAATATTATGTTTAGTAAGTACAATACTTCCTCGTTTACACGAGCTCGGTTAACACAAATTATTGGATAATACAAATCGGTTTTCTGGTCCTAAAAAAGAAATCTATACTTCAATGTAGTTTTTTTTATTTCCTTGATTTACACAAATTTTTCAGCGTATGTATGTGTATATATACAATCTGGCTTGGTGTTAATCGCTTTCGTTTAAATCAATTGCTCTATCAATCAGTTTTAAGTTAACTTTGTTATGTTCACCCAGAAACCTATCACTGATTTTTATAAACCATTCACTACTTATTAATATTAGTTTTAACTTAGTCAATTAATAAAAAAAAAATATTTAAAATTTATTTATTATCAATGTAATAATGTAAAATAACCTTTATCTATATATTTTTCTTATATGCACAATAAAATTTGGTATGTATGCATATATAATTGATAATGTAGTTTAATAAGTGTATTTGATTTAACCTCCTCTGATAAAGCAAATTAGTTTGTATAAGTATAATTCGTTTAACGCAGACAAATTTGTGTTAAACATATTCATTCCACTTCAAAGTGTTATTATCCCTCATCTATGTCATCAACATATTTTGAATGTCCTCGTTTGCCCATTCGACACTTCCCTGAATGTCACAGTAAATTTGTTTTTAAATTTAATGGTTTGTGCAGTTTATTAATTGCATATTTTATGATTTGTTGTATCATTAAAAATTGAATACTCGGTGAATTATTGGTTGATAACCAAATACACAAAATGTTAATTAATAGAACTACATAGATTACAAACAAAGTGTATATTATGACATTATAAACCTGTTTTTTTAATGATTACAGATCAAAAAAATAAAATTTAAAAATACCAGGTTTTTATTTTTTTATGTTAATAAAAAATGTTTTTTAAGTGTAGTTTACTAACTTTTTGTTGGTTTACATAAAATCAACCTAATTTTTATTGAGTTTGATTTGTTATATACCCGCTCAGACGTATAAAAACTTTATAGCCTCATTATTCAGGTTTATTATTTTACCAACATCTATAATAATAATATTATATGTTTTATTTTATTTATTAATAAATATTATTATAGAAATGAGTCTAATTTATATTTAGTTTTTTTATTTTAATCGATCTTATTTATATTAATACTAGTCTAGTCATTGGGAATCCAAAACTATCATTAGCTTGCAAAAAAAATTTAAGTTTTGAAACTTGACAGAAAGTTTTGTCTTGGGACTCTGATTAACCAACAAAAAGTCGCCATTCCTCCAATATACGCAAGGGTCCAACATCTTGAATTTAGGTAAAATGTTATAGTTTTTTGATAATATATTAAAAATTATTAACTTGATGATAAAAATAGCATAAATAAAATGTTTAAATCTTACAATTTTCAAAAAATTAAGTACTGTACATTTTTGGCATAAGTGTAATTAGATAAGTAATAAAATCTACCTGTCATACAATGTTGCACCACGCACCATAACGACTGATGGAAGGCGTCAAACGAACAAAAAAATATTGAGTTGTATGCTTTTTATTGCTTGTCAATACACGGTAATAGTAATACTAACATTTTTTTATTATTACTACCATATTTTTATTTTCATAACATTTATAGATCATTATTCATTACCTATTATAAACACTGTTTTTGAAATATATCATTAACAGAAAAAATAATGACCATAAATACATGAAAATTTCACCGAATGCTTATATAATTATTTTCTATGCACCATAAAATTTTCAAAATTTTCAAAATATTTTGACTTTTTTTGATTTATTTATAGGCATAATACATTTTTCAAACGATCAAAAAACTTGAAAATGTAATACAATATTCTTCATAACTTGTAAGTGAAAATTAAGAAAGTTGAGCACAAGGATTTAATAGTTTTTTATAAGCATCTAAAGTTAAAATTTCGACAAAATACGTAAAAATTACGAAAATTTGGAATTTTTTTTGATTAGAAAATTCATAAAAATGTTACTTTTTAAATTTTAATATTTGTAATTTCAACACAAGATTTTCCATAAGGTTTTTTACCTTTCTAAAAAAAAAACGTTTATCGGAACGTCAAACTAATTTTTTATAAGCATTTGAAATTAGACATTTAATTAATCCGTTTTCTCCGGGATCGATTTTCTTATTTTGACATAATTCAAATACGAATAACCGTAGACATTTGAAAACTTCACCAAATGTTTAGAGTATCCTTTTTTATACACGAAAAAATTTAAAAATATTTTGACAATTTTTGAGCAGATTGTAGGCCTAAGAAATTTTTGTTTTTTTCAAATTTTTTTCTTTAAATATCGATAAAAAAAATTTCGTTGGGTCAAACTTTTTGAAAATTTAATACAAGATTCCTTATAAATTGTTAAAATAGCATTTTAAAAATAATAAAAATACATAGGTACAATTTTTTTAAAAGTATTTAAACTTCAAATATTGACCGAAATTTATTATCAAACATTTGCAAATTATTTTGCAGTTAAAAATTTATAAAATATTCAGTTTTTAAGCTGAGGATTGAAAATTTAAAACAAGGTTTTTCGTAAGTATTTAATAGTGAAATCAAAAAATCAAAAATATATATTAAAAAAAAAAATTGTATAGACATTTAAAGTTCAAATGTAAAGAAATTAGATATTTAAATGAAGAATAACGATGTTATTTGTTTCGTTGTAATTTAAAAATATTTTTCGTGAGTTCTTGAAACTTTTAAAGTATATTATTATATTTTATACACTCAATTAAATTTTTTAGTGCAATGCTTTTTGCAAAAATTAAGTTAACCTGTGTTATTAATAGTAAAAATAATTTTTTTAATAGCAATATCATAAAATACACTTAGTTGTGTAGGCTAACAGACTGTCTTCGCTCAGAATCGTTTTTCATATACAATGATTTATGTCATTGAATTCAAATTTAACACATCCATGAAAGTGATCCACTCGACACATACTGTACAACAAAACGGTACCCACTTGCTAACCTTTATTAATTTTAAATAAATGCTAGTAGTGTTTTTTTATTTATGACCAACCTTATTAATTACAACGTTCTAAAGTTAAGTCAATTTATTGATAGTTTGAATTGAAATAATTGGAATACATTTCATTTACTACAGCTGAATAATTATTTTAAATTTTCTTTTGATACAAATTCATATTTTTTATTATTATTAAATGAAACCAAATATCTAATAGCACAAAATGGAGATTTCATTCATTTTAAGGATAAATATGGATATAAATAAGTAGGTATTTAATCTAATATTATTTTAATTAAAACTAAATTATAATATATATAGAATAATAATTTGTTACTTACAATATGTTAACTATATCATTATGTATAATGCCTGGTATACTTACTGAAAATGTTAAAAAATGGTCAAAATACATAATACACACATTTCCTAAGTTCTTTACCTATTAAAACACATCAACATACCAATTGTTTTTATAAAACATTTTTTTTTATACTAAGCCTATTGTTCATAAAGAACATTGATCAAAACTTAAAATGGAACATGAATAATCCTCAATAAAAGCTAGTGTAATGTTGAACGCTGTAACAAAAATATACAAAATACATGCTCGCTAAATTTATACAAGAACAAAATATAACTCAATGGGATTAAAGTTAATTTATTCAATTAATAAACAACGGGTAATTTTAGCATTTAAACAAATTCATATGATATTTTATTTGAATACAAAATTAACTAACTAATGTGTTAAACAAATCAAACAGGATTTTACAAAATATCTAGTCATTATATAATATTGGTACCTAATATATATAATGCTAGTAAATCAGTACATTCATGAAAATGCATTAAATACTTGCAATGAGGTATACTTAGTAAATTATAGTGATGTAAACAAGAGTTGGCAAAGGAGAAAATATGGTATTGTTATACCTACTAAAAATATCTATAGTATTAATTCATAAATTAGCTCTTTAAGTTCCAATTTATTAATAATATTTTATTTTGTGCTTTCATAACTACAAATACTATAAAATGAATGTTAATATTCTAACATATAAACTTAAAACAACATTTAATCAATCTTTTTAATATAAAAAATTAGTTTTAAATATGAAAAATAAAATATTATTTTAAGAAATATCTTTTGGTGCATTATTAAATAACTAATAGTATTTAAACTAAATAACAACAGACATTTTTGAAATTAAAATCTTACTTTTTTAACTCAATGTAAAAATCAAAATAAAATTAACGTTTTTTAACTTAATTTTAATTTTATAAATTATATTATGTTTTATTTCAAAATGAAGAAATCACAAAATGTTCAGACATAAAATTGAATTAATATTGAGTATTTGTTATATATAGGGCTCTATCTTTATGGCACTAAAAATAACTACAATACAAATTATAAATATTGGAATATGACTAAAAATATGGAAAATAGGAATAAAAATAATTTTTTTAATTAATTATTATTTGTTACTTAGTGCTTTGATTTTATTTGACTTATTTAAACACATATTTTAATTGTGACTTGATAAATTAATTTGGGATAAGTTCATTCTAAACAATTTGTGATAAAATAAGCTACGTCTACACATTATTTTACATATTTATTCATAAATACATATTTTTAAATTATTAACAATCATTGCATACTGTCCCACATATTAAGATGATTTTTTTAAGATAACTCATAAATAAAGACTTTATACTCATAAATTATTTGTGATAACTGTTTTGGGAGAAAAATTATGACTCGGATCAGTTATAATGAGAAACCAAATTTATACTCAATACAGAAAATAATATTTTCTGTGTTTTAGCGTTTTTATTTGTTTAATATTATTTATATAAATATGTATTTAAATAAATATAAAAAATGGTAATTATAAGTATAAAATTAAAAAAACAGTTGCTAATCGAGGAATCAAATCTGTATCCCTATAGTAAACATATTATTAGTGACCTAACGCCTTAACCTACCTACACAAGATAGTGTTGGGATAAAATATACCAATTAGTTAAAGAAATTTTGTAAACTAATATACTGCACATTGTGTTTATGGAAAAAAAGTAAAAACCTTTATGTATTTTAAATACTATAATATGGCCATGACTCAGAGATGCACTAATACAAACATTTTTTTAGCAAAGAGGTGGAAAAGGGCAAAATAATATTATTTTTTTAATAAACTTTTTAAAATCTTGTGGTTTGAAATTAATTTTAATTTTAAGTGCTTTTAAAAAACAAAAAATTCTTTAATATTAAGGTTATTTATATTATAATTACTCATAAATGACAATGAAAAATACTTTTTTAAAAATAACATTCTGTATGGGTAATATGGTTTAACACTATTTTGGAGTCTAAGTAATCATAAAATGTGTTTTAAATAAATTGAGCTCATGTTTTAAAACAAAATTCCTTATTATATCAATACAACTAATTTTGAGTGTTATTATGAATTATATAATTTCTCAACATTGTGCGCTCAAGTCAACATTTTATTATGGTTGATATAAATAGACAATGAGTTGATAAATAAGTTATTAATAGATATTTAACATCATAGTTTGGAGTTAAATCAACTACTTTATTTTTATGTATTCTTTTTTAACCACAGTAGTCACTAATCATAACACAACCAGCCATCATCTCCTTTGGCACAAAAAATCATAAGTATGAAAAGCATACATATGAAAAGCAAACATCAAAAATACAATTTTTAGGTGAGTAGATCATTGTGTAAAGTGATAAACTTTTACTTGTGTGAGATAAGCCAATTATAAGAGTCCTGTCATACTAAATACTTAAATATCTTCTTAAATAATATTTTTTTTTATAATAAATTTTGACCAAATAATTTCTAAGGATCTTTTAATTCTAACTACAGTAATTAAAAATTAAATAATAATTAGAAGAAAACATTTTTATGAGTTGTGTGCTTTGTTAAAAGGACTTGTAACTTATACATGTTCTTTGTCATACAAACATACAAAATAGCAAATTTTATATTCACAATAATCCATTATATTCTATTATTTTTAAAATTAGAAAGAATTGGCATATTATAATATATTAAGGTACAATTAATATCTAGAGAATTTTAGAAGTTTTTGTTGATATTTTAATTTTAAAACAAGTTATAATCATTTTTAAATGCATAAAATAAATTATACATTTAAAATGATCATAACTTATTTTGTAATTAACATATCAATAAAATCTTCCGAAATGCCATGGTTAATCTTACCTATAAATATTATAATAATATGATTTACTCTAATTTCAAAAATAACAGAGGAAAATGAATTATTATGAATGTAAAATGTATGTTTGTAAGATACAAAACACAAATAGGTGTATCCTCTTATTACATGGATATAAATATATTATTAAAATTATAATACAATAGATTAAGATTTATATTTATAATATTACATTTTTGGGATGTATAATAAATTAATAGAACTAATGAAAAAGTCACTAATGTGGCTAAAAAATTGCTTTACTAAGTTAATCTATACAAAATACAAACTAGGTGGTTGAGATAGATTGATTTTATTATTTTATTTTAACTGATTCATATCAAAAAACTTAGAAGGTGTTAATTATAACAAAGATACTAAATTACATCATCAAAGACTTATGATTATGGTAATATTTTAAAAAATATACAAATATTCAAATCGAATTTTTTTTATTACAAAAAATTATACTATCTTGTTCAAAACAATACAGTTATAAGCAGTGGCACAACTAGGAAATATTATTGGAAAAGGTTATAAATTGTAAATTACAATATATTTTTATATATAAAGTATTACAATATTACATATTACATCGACATAGGTAGATACTTCAAACCATTTTTTAACAAAAATAACAATATATTTTTTTAACATAATTTAATTATTTTTTTAAATAACAATTATAAAATAAAAGTTTCATATCACTTAACTATGTCAAATTAAAAGTAGATATTTTAAACATAAACAAAATAACTTAAACTTATACTTTATTTTCTTTTTAGGGTTTTTGTAATTTCATAAATTACCATAATTGGGTCAATATTAATGTTTAACATGTTAACTGCCATGTGTACATTACTTTGTACACGGGAAAATTGTCGTTCATACATGGGCATTTTTTTGTATGTTTGTCAAAATCTAAAAAGAAAATTTTTTATCACAAATGGTTTGTTATTTGGCATAATGTTTTATAGTATTTTAAAAAGACATTTCCACACGGAAAATTCAAAATGTACACCGTATCAAAATAATGTACACGTGGCCTCCTAGACCAGACATAGTAATATTCGTGAATATTATTATTAAGTTACTACAGTATTATCTGAATATATTTTTAGATTATTTGTAAATTTCCAGTATCTATGCTTTTTTATAGCCCACAAAACAAAAAAGGCATAGGTAATTTAGTAAACAACGCAAATTTATTTTTTATTTTATATCCATAAAGGAAATTTTTTTTGAACATTGCAAAAATTAAAAAGGTATCATTTATAAAAAAAAATAATGTTATAAGTAATACGTAAATTTTTTTTTTTTAATAATTATATTATGTCAAAGTAGAATATGTAAAATAAAAATCATATATTAAATAATTGTCGTGCTGTAATAGTTATACTAAAAGCTAATAAAAAAAAAAAATCATATATATAATTGTATTTTTATTAATATTTATTAGAGAATACATTCAATTCAGATGTCTAAAATTAATCAAAATTAAAAGTAGATTACAATAGTAACAAGTACTGCTACGTGTTCACTAAAAATATAGAAATGGTCTAAAGGGCTATGAAATTCATATTCCTATCTAAAATCAACAGTACCATGTCAGAATTTTGTACACGGAGATGGTGAGTTCAAAAACGTCAGTGTACATAATAATATACATGAAAGCAAGTTTGGCAATTTATGGCGTGTACATAAAAATGTACACATGGCCTTCCAGGCAATGTACGAAAAAAGTAGGTGGCAAGTTAACGTGTTAATATTCAAGGTATGTTAAATATTGCCAAACCAGTATATCTTTAAAGTATTTCAAAGGTATGTTTTAAGTTTATGACTTATATAATAAAAAAAAAGATCTTTCTAGTAGTTGATATCACTGGTAATGTAATAAACAGGACTCTTTAGAAATTATTTTAAAATTTATTTTTTCTAGAATTTCGAGACAATTATGAAGTAATTTTAAAATAAATTTTAAATTTAGAAATTAATATATTTTACTTAGAAATGTATTCCCTAAATGAGAAATTTTTTCAATATTATATTTATAAAATAAATATCTTAAAAAATTATTTTGAACAATAGTCAAGCTCTGATTTTGACAAATACATTTAGAGTTCAAAATTAAAGACACAGATCATTCAATATGGAAACACAAACTAATAAATAATATAAAACTTTTAATGCTAAATCATCATTCAAATTTTAAGACATATGTTTTAATAACCTTAATTTCACAAAAGATTTATTTTGAGTGTAATTGACATAATTATTAAAAGATAATTTTGTATCAAATTTAACCCTAGGTTCTTGACAATATCTTATTGAGTTAAAATTATATTATCAAAAGTATAATTAAAAGATAGTGTTTTTTTTTAAGAATAAGACACAATGGAACATTTATCAATATTTAAAAAAATTCCATTTTTGTTGCACCGTTGATATAAGTTTTCATGGTTAGCTTGAAGTTTTTATGAATCTCTGATATATTCGACTATTTTAATATAATATTGTATTGTTAACAAAAATAGACATTTTGAGTATTTTAAAAATTCTATAACAACAATATCATTAATGAATAGAAAAAAAGAAAATAAATAAAGAAAGAAAATAAATCTTCCTGAGAAACGCTAGATAGAACAAAACATAATTAAATTAAGTAGAGGTAAAATTTTTATATTTTATAACTTTGACAAGATTAATTAGAAATGAGTTAAAATATATGAAAGCAATATTTCTCCAAATCCATATTATAAGTTTATTTATGAATAACCAATGAATAATTATCCCTATAAAAAACTTTTTTCAAAATCAGTATACACTACGTCTACTTGGGATTTGATGGTAAACAAATTTAAAATTGTTTAAAGATACTTAAATTAGTTATAGTTGAGTGTCTTGATCAAAAACCATGTACATAATTAGAAGTGTTGTTTAAACAGATTGACAATATCAGAACCAAAGCTAGCTTCCTCATTACTATAAGACATAGGCCTATGCAGGTATCTGTTTTATTGATTTTTATAAATAATAAAAATTCCAAAATAATTTAGGGTTGTTTTACTGAATATCAAGTTTTATTAACCCATCATTGGTATCGCTATGCAGCATCCCACCATTGGTATTGAGTGAGTGCCGAGCTCACTTTATGGATACTAATAACATTGCATGTTGATATCTAATCAAGAAATATTTATAAAATTATTATTTTTAAAAAAGTATATTTAGACACGTGTCGATTGAAGGTATAAATAATATCAGATGGAATCAATAAATAAACAAATAGTTCTCAAAATATTAATGAGGTGAGCGGCGCGCTCACCATGATACCAATCACGGGTTAATAAATAATTTGTAACCACAAAATCTTATAATTTTACATTTTTTGCAAATATTATAAAAAAATGAATAAGATTCTGTTGTTTTTAAAGATTTGAAAATAAAATGTGCATCTTGTTTTTCTTTGATTAATATTTTTAATTCTTTATTAAGTAAACTTAAATAATTAAGTTTATAAAGTTGGGTGTGATAATTTATATCTGTATAATTTTGGGAAAAAATTATTTATTGCAAAGATAATATGAGAGTAAAAGTATTTATGTTTTCATTAATATTATAATTACGAATATATAAATTAGACCAGATAATAAAACCTAAATAAGATACAACATAATCTCCAGCATTTCAATTAAATACATAATCAAAAATTGTAAATCAAAAGATATTTTTTATCTGTATGTATTATATAAGCGGTCGATGCTATAAACCTGCAGGAAAAATAAAGCAGTTATTTTGCGTAACTTGTACAAATAAAGAGTAAAGGTCCTTACACACAGTAGCAAAAGCAGTAAAATTCAGCAGACACAATTAAACACCACTGCTACAGTGTGTAGCAACCTTTAAAAAAGACATAGTTGAGGATAAATGATTTACATTATAAATATAGTTATATTAAAAAAATTCATATGTTCACTTATGTTAGAAAAAAAGTTGGCATTACTAATACAAACAGAAGGTATGTGCTTGCGATTATCAGAAATAAAAACAGCATTAGGAAGTTTGTTAAATATATTCTCTCAAAATATTCAGTAAAAACACTTAAATTAAAGCAATTAAGGACTTCAAAAATTGCAAAATCTTTATTTTTGTATTTTTTTGTTCTAAATGAAGGTAGTAAATTATCGTTTCTATAACTATGGTTAAAAATAAAATCAGAGGAATGGGGATTGTAATCCCTGAACCTTTACTATAGTTGTACCACTGGTTATAGGACATAACATTAACATCATTGAGTAATAGATAGTATGCTATCTATTTTCAATGTTAATATTTAAACAAGTATGTAATTATATTTTTAAAAAGGCTCTGTAGGCTTTTAGCGAGTGAATGTATGAATTACAGTTCTGTGTTATATAAGTGTGAAGTGTCAATACTCAAGTACAATATACCTATATAAAAATAACAATAATATTATTTCTAATCGTTTATGTAGTACTCACCCTACAATGGTCTGTAGAAATCCTGAAAATTTGCTGGACAGTGCGATGAAAAAAAAAAACGGTTGGGCGTGTTTGGTGTCTTCAGAATAATATTTAAAATGCTCTGTCGGATCGTGGAAGACACATAGTGATTTTCGTTTCACGCACAAAACCCCATCTAATATTTCGACACGACGCCCCGCGAATATTTACGTGGCCCAACCAGCCGGTATTGATAACTCGCGAGTGAAAAGCGTAAACAAACAAAGAGGAAAAGACAAAAAACCGTACAGAAATTAGATGTCGACGTGTGTTGGATATACTATCAATCTCTTTAATTAATAACTTTAAAACATCGATTAGTCAAATCTATTGAATAGAAGTTTTACGTATTCGGTTTTACATATCAATTACTAATAATAATTATAATATTTATTAGGTACTTATTAGGACGTAGTTACTAGTCACTAGTCAGATAGTCTGGTAGTCTAACTTTAAACCGTTGGGTAGTAGCATAACAATAAAGTTAAACTCGTTCAATATTCACTTCATTATTCGATAGCGCTAATAAACTGTTCAATAAGTTTTTTTTTTCATAAAACCACTATTCGATATTTTGATAGTTCGCATTATTAGGACTGATTCATTAATCATGGTATAAGATCTATGGTGATAAGTCGTCATCATGTTCATTATCACTCGGCCACGTCTCATTCAGTGGTGACCAAACACCGATTCAGGATTTAATATTTTGTTTATTCGGCGACACATTTTTACACATCGTTTATATTTTTATTGATTTATCTATCCTATCAATTCATATCGAGACTTGTCTAATTGCCTTAGTTGTTGAGTTCCCGTGCGTGTCTACTTTAAATTTTATTATTTTAAAACATCTCTGGAGTCTCGACTGTCAATTGCCAATTGGGATCGCTTCAGTCGTAACGTCTGTGTGTCTGTGTGTGCGTGTGTATAATGAGGTATCAAAAATCAGTAATAATTTTTCGTTTTGCAGTTAGAAAAGGGTTCTTCATTGTTTGAGTCGAGTAATTTATTATTATTAAATCAATTTCTACACGACACACATAACTCCATACTAATACCTATTTTGCAAAAAATATTTCTATTCTTTGCGATTCGGTTTGCTTTGGCTGACGATTTGGGTATACAGGGGAGAAATACGCGTAGATGTTTTAATAGTATTATTGTTTTATTATCGTACGGTCTCACATAGTCGAACAAAATCAACAACAAAAAACCTGAACAATAGAGCAATTACTAAATTCCGCCCAATCAATTAGCGCAACATACAAATCTAAACATTCTAAACAATTTGAATAATTATTTGTCAATTGGCAACGCTCAGTCAGTTTTTTTTTAATTTTCATTATTTTAAATGTTTTGTAAAAAAAGAAACATCTCAATTTTACATATATTAATGGCAGTAGTCTACTGTTGATTAGGGTCTTAATAATAAAATCTTCCTTCGAAGTTAAGCTATAGTCAACCTAGTAAAAATTGTGAATATGTCTATAAACAACAAAGAAGTTTCATTCACTTCATCAGACGCCAATAATGAGGTAAGAATTTAACTTTTTTTTGCTCATTCAATAGTTGTAAGTAGGTATAATATTTAAAACTTTTTTTATTCCTAGAAAATCACTGCTGCAAAAATGCCCTATAAGAGCTATAGACCTAGGTCTGTGTCTACATGTTCAACAGATTCATGTAGTTCTGGTAAGCATTTTTTATGGCTTAATACTTTTTTTTCTATTTATTGATGTATTACTTTTATGATACTTTTTTTCTTAATATGCTAAAAATATAATTTTAAAAATTATAACTCTTATTAGTTTGCAATTCTTGGCAATTCCTTAAAATATTTATTACAATAATTTTAATATAAAACACATTTCACATATAATTTACCTTCTTGTTGAAAATGTGTATTAGTAGTTAATCAAGTAGCAATAAACATAAATGTCTTAGATAAGTAAGTACTTATTGATAAATTATAAAAATAAATATTAGGTGTGTTGTAAATAATATATGACTATACTCCTACTAATTTAAAATTATCCATAAAAAAATATGTTACAATAATTTATTTAAATTTTTTTTTTTTAACTTATGATAACATAAGCAAAAGAACTAAAATAGTTTATCAAGCACAAATATTTGTCAGCACTTTTTATTTTTAACCCAAGCTCAATATAGCAAATTTAAGTTCAGCAGAACCAATCTTGTTTTAATTTGAATATTATAGTAAATTGACCTATTATTAAGCCTAAGTTAGAAACATTATATGTGCTTGTACTATGACTATTTTTTACCATATTTCAATTTTTTGCAAGACATAATATAAAACAATATAATTAAAATATGTTAAAAATGCTAATGTACAAATACTGATTATGTTCTTCTTTAAGTTTGATAATAAATCAATTATCTCTAATATTAAGGCTAACAACATAAAGTTGGTTCTGCTAAACCCAAATTTGCTTTGTTATACTATGTTTATGTATCAGATAAAGAAAACATATGATACGCTGATATTATCTTAAAATATGACTAAAGTTTTCCTAAATGTTTAATATCTTACATTTTCTGTTCTATTTGAATATTACTATATTGTCAGTGCTATTTCTAATATTTGTGTACAGCTTTTGAAAAAAACAATTGTTTTTAAATAAAATAACTTTTTAATATACAATACTATTTTATTTTTAAAATAACCAATCATTGGTGTAGGTACTTATCTATTTTAATCAAGCATACCCATTACATTTTTTATTATTAATATGTTTCTTATATTATACTTAACCTAATTATTTAATTAAATACATTATTTATTTTTACAGCAAGTATATCTGAAGATGATATTCCAATTAAGTCTAAAAAACAACAAAATAGTTCTGGATTTAGTGATTTTTGCGTTAAAGATATTAGGCTTAAAGACTTTGGAAGACGTGAAATTGAATTTGCTGAACAAGGTAATGAACAATACTTATATTATATTAGCTAAGATAAAAATTAAAACTATTTAATTATTTATAAAATCTATTTATATTTATTTATTTTTAAACTGTCATTTATTTTATATTTATGAGTTTATTTATATATGCAAATCTTTCATTGACAGAATCATCGATATTCATCATTTCTGTAGTGTTTTACCACTAACCAGTAGTCTTCAACCGGTGGGTTTCGACTTAATTTTTGTTGCGTAAGCTTTAAAAATGGGTCATAACATGTTTTTTTATTAAAAAAAAAAAATTTATCATATATATATATTATCAATAATAAAAATAAAATATTTTCTATATGAATCAAAATTTGTATTTATTTAGTTATAATTATAAATTTATAACAGTACATTTACAATAATATATTTAGCAATTTTTTTTTATTTTTTTCTGACATTGGTTGTTATCATTTTTTAAAAAATGATGGGTAAGAGTCAAAAAGGTTAAAGACCACTGTTTTAAATAATATTTTTTTCTATCGCGTATCATTAATAAACCATTAATAAATGCATTTATGCTGACAAAAGGACCACTTTTTATCTCAATATTTTTATAGCCACTTTTCCCCACTTTCCCTCACTACCCCAATATACCTGTAGTGACTGTTCTATTATTGACTGTGTATTACAATGGTTCTCAATGTTATTTTCACAAAAAAACTCTAACTTAAATCAAAATAAATGACCACACAATTAAATCATTAAAACCATGTGATCAAAAAGTATAATAAATAACATAAAAATGCAAAAATAAAATAAATGTTTGATTACACAGATCACGATGCTACACGATACATATACTGGTTAAGAACCATGGATGTATTGTCTCCATCGCATGTATGATTTAATGTTAGCTCTTAAGTTTTTTTTTGTTACACAATCAGTTATCTTTGATCTCAAATATTTTGAAATTATAAAAAAGCACAAATTTGACCATTAATTTAGTAATAAATTATGTATCTTTAATGCTATGGTGAAATAAAAATGTATATAAAACAAAAAAAGTTATTATAATATTGCATAGTACTTTTTTTATTACTACCTATGTAAAGTATTACAAGGTAAATCAAGTTACAAATTTTTTTTGTCAGTTAAAATCTTAATAAAAATCACATTTAAATTAAAAAGCACTTTAAAAATACTACATTTTAAATTTGTCTTATATTTTACATTTTATTTAAGAATGCCTATATTTCCTGTGTTAATGCAACACAATTTTTCAATTATGTTTTATAAAAATAAATATAATATAATAATATATATTATCATATTAAATTTAATTTTTCAATTATGTCTAAGGAAACAAAAAAATACAGGTATCATTAATCAATAATTAAAATATGGAAATTTAAATCATTTTCCATCATTTGTAATCTCCATCTATTGCGCTAATTATGGCAAAACCCCTCAATGCATTTTTTAGTTTGAATCCTAGATGTTTAAATTAGTTAAACATAACTAATCAATTTGTTATACATTTTATTAAAGAAATGTAAATTAAGTGTCCTACAAAGATTTTTCAGTATTAAAAAGATCTCAATATTGCATTATTTTATCAAGTACAGAGTAGGTTTTATAATATGTTATATTTACCTAATTTAAGCAGTTCATTTATAAAATGAAAAATACAAAGACCAGTTTCTGTATAATGACGTGCATGTAAAAGGCAAACAATAAATGGCATTCTAATTTACAATTAACATCAACTATATAATTTTTGTTAAAAAAAAAAATAACTTTTTATTTAATTTGAGAGGCAATACTCTACGTTTCTCAAAAGACACATATTTATCTACCACAAATTAAATATTTATTAGTATCTGACTGGTTTCTAAAAAATCAATGGTATTAAAAATAATATAATATGAAAATTTTGTTGATTTCAGATTAATAAAAAAAAATCAAGTTGAGTTAATAATTTACTTAACAAAAACCTAAAAACAACTAGTTAAATTAAAATTAATTTAATCAATTAGCTTATTAATGTCCAGTTTCACTTGGTGGTGGCTGTAAATTATATCAAGCTACATTTTATTGTCACCACTGCAGTGTGTAAAGACTTATCAGTATATTTATTATCTTTTGTATTATTTATTTATTTACGAAACTAATTCCTTTTAAAATAGATAGTATTGTAGTATAAATGACATTGGTTGACAGTATTTTAATTTATTAATATAACTAGCCGAATTATCCAATTTTGCCCAGGAGGTATTCGACTATTTTATAAAAAAAATGAGGTTGAAAAAATTACTATTTTTTTAATCTTTTATTATATCTCATTAATTTATATAATATCTCTATTAAGATTACAATACTTCTTTGTAAACAATATTTTTTTGTTTTTTGACGAGCTAACACAAGAGCAAGCAATATAAAATTGTCCATGAATAAAAAAGGGGTTCATGATGTCAAGGCCTGCAACCTTTAATGTTTGTCCATGTGCTTTATTGATGGACATAGCAAAACAAAGCTTTATAGGGAATTGGATTTGTTTAAATTCAAACAGATATTTATTAGTAATCATCGGTATCCTGGAAATAAAAACAACTTGACCTTTGGCTGAGCCAGAAAGAGTTTTAGCTTCAATCGTGTTCCTCAGCATAGTTATTATTAGTAATCTAGTTAGATAATCTAAATAAAGAATAGTTAAAATGTATGTTTTTTTAAAATAAATAAATCATTATTTCTTGTCTGATTAGATTTGACTTTAAAACTTAGATATTAAAAAATGTGGATACTTCTTCATAACCAGAATGAGGGAGTTGTTTGACATTGCATATTATAAAGGTTAAGAAATGTGAAATCATGAGTTTGATTCAAAATTTTGTAAAGGAATTAGGAAACCAAATAAGTATAGCATATTCTAACTGAGATCACCCAATAGAAAAATATATGCTTTTTATAGCAAAATAATTAAGTCTAAATAAATATAGGTCTCCCTATGGTACTCCAGATAAGATCAATATGGGATTTAAGTAAAAATTCTTATAATTAACAATTTTAAAAATTTCTGATAAAAATTAAGAAAATCATGGTGATGGCAATAAAGGATCTTGTATGTATACCACAGACTTTTAATTTTACTTACAATAATTTATGATCAATTTAATCAAGAGCTTTTTTTAAATACAATGTATATCACACCTGTTTGTGCATTTATACTAAAAGATACAAAGATTGTTTATTTGAAAGTGGTCAAACTTTTAATGGTTAACCTTTCAGTTAGAAAATTTTGTTGTTCGTTAATAATAATGTTTTTAAAATAGATTATAATTTCATATTACGTTAATAATTATTTTTGTAATTATCTTAGGCATGATTGAAATATTTGGAATAAGTTTATAATTCAAAATAGATGAACGATCTCCTTTTTTAAATATTGCTGAAATATAAACTATTTTAGAATAAGTTGGAAAAGTTCTGGAGTTTAAAGATTAATTGAATAACTTGTGAATTGAATATGTTAATATTTAACAGCAATCGAATAAAAGTTTAGGAGATAAATTGTCTAAACCTGGACATAGTTTTTAAATTGCTTAATTTGTAATATATACATCAATTAGAGAAATTAAACTAGAAAAAAGGTTGGCAAGTAGGTACCACTGTGCTGTCAGTGGGGTCAATATTATGAATTTGTTAAATTTAAATTCAATGATATAAAATCATTGCGAAGACGGTCTATCAGCCTACATAACTAAGTGTATTTTATGATATTATTGCTATTAAAATAATTATTTTTACTATTAATAACACAGGTTGAATTAATTTTTGTAGAAAACACTGTATTAAAAAATTTAATTGAGTGTATAAAATATAATAATATACTTTAAAAGTTTCAAGCACTCACGAAAAGTGTTTTTAAATTGCAACAAAATAAATAACATTGTTATTCATCAATTAAATATCTAATGTAGTCTAAATTTGAACTTAAAATGTCTATGAAAAATTATTTTTTAATATTTATTTTTGATTTTTTGATTACACTATAAACTACTTACAAAAAACTTAGTTTTAAATTTTCAATCCTCAGCTATAAAAACTGAATATTTTATAAATTTTTAACTGCAAAATAATTTGCAAATGTTCGATGATGAATTTCGGTCAAAATTTGAAGTTTAAATTCTTATAAAAAAAAAATTGTGCCTATGTATTTTTATTATTTTTGATCTGTTATTTAAATAACTTATGAAAAATCTTGTATTAAATTTTCAAGAAATTTGACCCAATAAATTTTTTTTATTGATATTTAAAAAAAAAAATTTGAAAAAACAAAAAAATTTTAGGCCTACAATCTGCTCAAGAGTTGTCAAAATAATTTAAAATTTTTTTTATGTATAGAAAATAATAATCTAAACATTTAGGGAACATTTCAAACATATTCAATTATATCTTTTTGAATTATATCAAAATAAAAGAATCGTTCGCAAAGAAAACGAATGAATATCCAATATCTAATTTCAATTGCTCATAAAAAAATAGTTTGATTTTTCAGTAGTTCTTTTTTTCAGAAAGGTAGAAAAACTTATAGAAATACTTATAATGAATTTTCAAATCTTTGCTTTAAATAGAAAAATTTTAAGGAATTTTCTAATCAAAAAAAAACTTTAAAATTTCGTGATTTTTACGTATTATCTTTAAATTTCAACTTTAGATGCTTATAAAAAACTATTAGAGACTTTGGTACACGTGTCGTATGCTATCTACAGTCGATTTATTGGTGTTGTATGCTATCTACATTATTAAAGTTATCTACACATTTTTCCATCCTATTTTTAATGCGTTACCAACTACGAAACGATTGTAATCGTATATGTTGTGTCTTGTGTCGTCTAGTATGTGTTTGGTGCTTGATAAACGATAAACGTGTTCGTATTTGTATTTTTGTGTTTATTTAAATTTTATGAAAATGAGTAATTTAGGTGATTTATACAGAAATATTATTTTTAACGACGAATCTTGTGTCAAATTTTTAAAAGAACGTGGGTTATTACCGAATTCAAATGTATGTACTAAATTAAATGCTACAGGTGAAGTGTGTGGTGGTGACATGAAAGAAACATTAAAAAATAGTCGAAAACAAGATGCAACCGGTCAATTAGTTAAAACTAAATACATGCGATGCTAAACAAGAGGTTGTCAAAAATGGCAATCAATACGTTCCCAAAATCCTAACCTACGTGGATAAAAATGGGAAAAATAAAAGTGGTTTGAGTTTATTTGAAATTATTGAACTTGTTTGGTGCTGGGTAAATAAGTTTAAAGTCGAACAAACCGAAAAAATAACTGGCAGAGGTCATCATACAGTGTCGGATTGGTTCAATCTATGTCGAGACCTGGTGGTAGAACAGTTTAAAAAACGGGGAAAAATGGGTGGAAAAGGATTAATAGTACAAATAGACGAATCTATTTTTCAAGGGAAACGTAAGTACAACAGAGGAAGACTTCGCCTTGGAGATTGTAAACCTGTTGATAATGAAGATACTGATGGTAATACTACCGATACTTCCGAGGATAATTCTTACAAAGAAAATCATAACTATGATAATACTAATTATGGCAGCCGAGTTCAAGGACCTTGGGTGTTAGGCATGTGCTGTTTGCGTGAAGATGGAATTTTGGAACGCCGTTCTTTTATAGTCAATAAGAGGGATCGAGATACATTATTACCAATAATAATTCAAGAAATAGAACCAGGATCAACAATTCATTCAGATGAGTGGAGAGCATACAGCACTTTAAAAAATCATGGTTTTCTTCACCAAACTGTTAATCATAGTAAGAACTTCATACATCCGCATACAGGTGCTCAAACTCAAACAATTGAGTGTTTATGGAGACACCTAAAGGTCAACTACAATATAAGATCACGTGGTGCAACAAACCTACTGGAAAGTCAATTACAGGAAGAATAGTGGCGTTCAGTCAATCCAACCAATACATTTGAAAGATTTTTGAAAGATATAAAAGATACATTTTTATAAATCTATTATAATTTCAATGACAACTGTATAACTACAAGCTCTAATAATATTATTTAGCTAAGGTAATAATACATTTTTTTCACGTAGATAGCATGCGCCACAAGTATTCATTTTTTGTAGATAGCATACGCCGGTAGATAGCATACGACACGTGTACCGAGACTTTTTTAGTTTTCGCTTATAACAAGTTATGAAGAATATTGTGTTACATTTTCAAGTTTTTTGATCGTTTAAAAAATATATTATGTCCATAAATAGCTCAAAAAAAGTCAAAACATATTGAAAATTTTATTGTGTATAGAAATTGTCTATGTAAACATTTTGTAAAATTTTTATGTATCGGTCATTATTTCTTCTGTTTGACCAAAAATAAATTTCAATTTTGTCAAAAATTGGCTACACGTAAAAATTACCGTTTTTCGATTAATTTTTTTGTTGTTTTTCCCAAGGCGTTTGAAAACTTAGGGAAATTTTTTATTTTTAACCCCCCTCCCCCCAAAGTACCAGATAGATTCACTTTCCTACCAGAAAAGATGCTGATGAACAAAATCAAAGCACTTTTACTGCCCTAAAACGTGATGATAGATAAAAAAAAAATTTTTAAAAAAAAACAACACTAAAATCAATACATTCATTGCTTTACTCAGAATCTAAAATTATATATAAATTAAGAATTGTGTAAAGGTTGTATTTTACATTAGAAAAATATTCTTTATACATATTAACTATAGATTGACCTCAGCATCTTCATTATTACAATTCATTAAGAGAAGTTATTTTTTTTTTAACTTTTATATTGTTTTAAAAATATTTTGGATTTGATTTAATAGAATTTTGAACATATATTAAATATGCAGAGTAGTTGATGTGTCTAAAATGTCTTCATTTAGTTCTTAATCAAAAAGCTTAAAAATGTAATACAAGATTTTTTATTAGTTGTTATAATAACAATTTGAAAATATTAAAAATACATAGTCATAATTTTATTTTTATAAGCATATCAAATTCAAATTTTGATTGAATTATGTATATGATGTATTTTTTTAATACCAGCCACTGCAATTATATATATCAGAAAATATTAATAATGATGTGTTGATGCAATATTTAATCAAAAACTTGGGGATTGTAAAATAATATTAATTTATTTTTATAACAAATATGTGATCATCCTCATTATTTTTAAAAAAATATACTCCATCCATGTTTAGAAGCAACCCGGGCGGCTGTTTTCTATACATTGGCATGGCCTTGTAGCCCGGTTTTATCTAGATGGTTGATACACTTGGAGAATCAGTTAGGTGTTGATCTGTCTGCTGCCAACAAAAACTGGTCGATTCTAAACGTGAATGGAGTATACATTTTGTTGTTTTCATAATCTAACATTAGTTAGTATTTTTTCATTAACTTAGTATACAATTGTTGTTTTTTAATAATACAGCATAACCAATGTTAAACTTTAAAAAATCATTCCATTTACCTCTATTTACCATTTAGCATTAAATTCTTAATATTTTATAGTCTGGATTACTTACGGATATCTCTCGTATATCAAAAATAATTAATATTAAATATATAAAATATATTCATTATTTGAAATTATCATTGTATTATGTACATGTAATTATTAATAAAATATTATTAAAAATAAGTGAACTTGTTTATTATTCATAATTCTACTATAAAGCAAAATTAATTTTAATTTTCATGCTTTTAATGTTTTTAACTTATTCCATATAAATTTTTCAATGTTTGTATTTTTCTAAATATTTATGTGTATGTTGTTTTAATTGTGTGTAAATAAATTGTGTGTAATACTATGTCAAAGCTAGTGATGCGATATATTATCTAAAAATATGTTTTAATTTGTTATTAAATACCAATTTAGTATAAGGCGAAATTTGAAAAGTGTGATGATCAAATCTCAAGTTATCAAATTTAATATGTTTTCAGATATTTTATCTCATTACTAGTTAATTGATATTATGAATATTAGTCTATTGTTCATGATTGGTAGGGTGGATAAAGAATAATATAAAATAAGTATATTGATCTTGAATTTCTTTAAGCAACATTAACATATCATCATAATTCTAAGCCCCAATAACAATATATTTCAAAATATTATAGTTTTTAATATGTAACCTGTCATAATATATGATACAAATTGTTTTTGTTAAAAAACTTATTTTTCATAATCGAAAGTAAAAATAATTTTCACTTTTCGAATTTGTACCATACATTATTTTTAAAACCTTTTATTTTACACCAATTAAAACTTAATACTAATGATTACTAGCTACCCTTAATATTCTTTTACTTATTTATTGTTGAATTTTATAGACAAAATTTTTTGCAATTCAGCAGATTAGTAAATTTACAATTAAAATATATTGCTGAAATATGCTGGTATATTAGTATAATATCAAGTTTATCATTATAATTTATAACTTTATTAGTCATATATTGATATTTAAAATGTCTGTTTAGAGATGCCTGGTTTAATGTATCTAAGGAGACAGTTGACGGAAGATCAGCCATTAAAAGGAGCCAAAATTATTGGATGTACACCTATCACTGCACCAACTGCTGTTAGTCAATAAAATATTTTATTTGTACAATTCTTAATTATTGAACATTTTTAAAAATTTTTTATAGGTATTAATTGAAACATTAAGTTCTTTAGGCGCTGAATTGAGATGGAGTGCTTGCAATATTTATTCAACACAGGTATTTATAAAAATGTTGTTTTAACTATTAGTGTTTATTCATTGCATAATAACTATTATAAGTGATTACAATTGATAAATATTTTAAACATTTATTTATTTTTAGAATGAAGTTGGTGCTGCTTTAGCGGAAGCAGGTAATAATGAGCATCACATTATTTTTTTAAATAAGTAAACTAATTTATTTTTAAAGAGTATGTTGCCACCGGTTGTGGGTATTTAGAGATTTCTTTTCATTTAGAACTGAGTACATACATATAAATTTTTTGTAAGTTTCAGTACTTCATACAAAAGTTTACGACCATTATTTTGTAACATATTTATTTGCTAGAAATTAAAAAGAGAAATTGTTTTTTATAACTTAATTATATTTTGTTGATTTCATTCATGTGGACTTATTATTTAATCACTACACACATATTACGTCTATTTAAAGCTTCAAGAATTTTTTCAGTAATAATTTTAAATAATTAATTAACTTTATTGTTATTTTCTTATTATAAAATGTGTTTCAATTTATATATGTATTTTTCAAATATTTTTAACTCTGTTATGTTATTGAACATTTTTATTTTATAACAAATTTTTATCATTAATACATTCACTGCGTTTGTCGGCTCTAGCCGACGGACCTGTTTTTTCACGGTGCGTCTGTCGGATATAGCCGACGCGTAGGTATATGAACTGTGCGCCTGTCGGATATAGCCGACATCAGGTCTGTTGAATTAAATGTGCTATAAAATAGTGACGCACTACAGTAATGTTTTTATTTTTACAATCGTCTCTGCACAGAAAAATTCTTGTTATTTCAGTCCAATCCGTTTATAAATAACTTATTTTGTTGATCTTTTTTTCGGTCGAACATTATGCATAGTAACTTATTTGAATATCGTTATCGCAATCTATTATTGTACTTTTGTACATCGATATAATAGTTTATAATACTATGATTAGTATGATTTCTTATTCAGTTTATTTCTGTTCGTATTGTCAATCGTGCGTGTCTCTCGTCTGTTATACAATTATTTTTTAAATTGTTGATAATAAAATAGATGATCCAACGAACCCGTCCAAAAGATTACGGAAAACAACGAGTAGGGAAGGTATGTTGACTTCAGAGGATTTAAATCATATTATGAACTGGTCTTCCGATGAAGATATTGACAGTGGAAGTAGTTGGAGTGGAAATAATCGAGAATATATTGACAGTAGTGAAGATGAGGAAGAAAACCCAGAACAGGCAGAACCAAATGTTGTAGTTCAACAAACTCAAGGTATACAAAATGGATCTGATATTTGGCATGAAGATAAGTACATGGCACAACCAATACCTTTTACTGGTACAACAGGTCTTATCGTTTTACCTGCAGGTAACAACCCATATGATTTTTTTAAATTATGTGCGAACGAAACCCTTTTTAATTTTATAGTAGAACAAACTAATTATTATGCTGAAGAAATATTTTTAAGTGAAAATATAAAGGATAAATCTAGAATTACCAAATGGAAAACCTTAACTGTAGCTGAATTCAAAGTATTTTTGGGTCTTCTTTATCATATGGGAACTATTCGTACAAATAGACTACAAGATTATTGGAAGAGGGGATATCTTTTTGACCTACCATGTTTTAACTCTCGTATGAGTAGAGATAGATGGATATTAATTTTACTTTGCTTACATTTTGCGAAAAATCCAGCACAAGATGATGCGCCCGAACCTAGGAATCGTTTGTATAAAATTAACCCTCTTCTAGAATATTTCATGAAAATATCGATTAGATTCAATATCCAACAAGAGTGCTTGCTATAGATGAGTCTATGATCCTGTGGAGAGGCCGTTTGGTTTTTCGTCAATTTATTCACGGAAAAAGACATAAATATGGAATTAAAATGTATGTTCTGACAGATTCATTGGGATTTGTTTTAAAATGTTTAATTTATTCTGGTTCAAATGATACTGAAGTTGGAGGTAAAGGTCATGTAACTAATGTTGTGAAAAAATTATTAGAAGGCAAATTAGGAGTTGGTCATAGCATATATATAAATAATTATTATAATAGTGTGGAGCTAGCTCAATACCTTTTAAACAATAATACATATTGTACTGGCACTTTGCGTACAAATAGGAAGAATAATCCTCAAGAAGTAATTAAAAAAAAATTAAACAAAGGAGAAATGATTCAAAGGTTTAATCAAGAAGGTACTTGTATAATGAAGTGGAGAGATAAAAGAGACGTACTTGTAATATCAACAGAATATGACGGAATTTTGGTAGAAGAAATTAATAAAAAGGGAAACAAAATTACAAAACAAAAGCTATACTTCAATACAACAAGTTTATGGGGGGCATAGATCATTCAGATCAAATGTTATCCTATTACTCATGTGAACATAAAAGTATGAGATGGTATAAAAAAATAGGTATTCACATTCTCCAAATTATTTTAGTAAACAGCTACAATTTATTCAATAGATATAGTGGATCAAAACTTAATTTATACGAATTTCGTTTGTCTGTCATTGAAACATTGATAAATGAAGGACTTCAAACTACTTTAGCACCACGTATTACTCCTCAACCCAAAACGGGAAATCACTATCCAAAAATAGTCGAAAGAAATGAAAAGAAAAAGAAAAAAGTTCGTCGATGCCAAGAGTGTATTAAAACCAAAAAACGTTCAGAAACTGACATCTACTGCCCAACATGCCCAGGTGAACCAGGACTTTGTGTCTACCCATGTTTCAAAAACTACCACCAATAAATAAAATTATTGTTTTAAATACTATACAAATTAAGAAATTGTTATGTTATTTTTTAGATTAAGAACAAAGTTACTTTTTATTTTATTTTAAATGTTGTAATATTTTATTTAAAGGAAAATACAATAAATACATTGAAAGTTATAAATGTTGTTTTTGCTGCTAATTGCTTATAAGTACAAGGTGGTTCCAGTGACTTGATTGAGGGGGGGGATGTCATAGTTTTCAATAATAGTTAATAGTTGTAATATGTTTATAATATTTTTTTTTTAAATATGTATAGTAAAATATATATATATATCAACATACAATTTTTAGAAATGTGGCTTAGGGTGAGGGGTACGGACCCAAGCCACCCCCCCTACCACCCTGGAACTCCCTTGAATATGTAATAACCCTTTGAAAATAAAAATTACGCCTTTTCACAGAAATATTTATGAATAATTACATCACCAAGTGCGTCTGTCGGCGATATCAGACACTAATAAATTGTCCGAATTGGTGGCACGCTCCTAGCGAAACATCGATATATTTTGTGACGCATCGAACGTGTCGCAACTAATTATTTGACGCAGTGAATGTGTTAATATTTTTATTATTTTTTTTTATTTAAAATAGTTTTTTTGTTTACTTGATAATCCTATGTACAGGGCAAATGCAAGAAAATATTTCATAATCCTTGTATTATAAATTAATTTTTTTTCCAATATTTTTTGGTGGCGAGTTGTTAATCTTCCTCCGCTCCTCATAACCATATTATTTTTTTAACTGATACATACATATATATTAATGTCACTGGTAAAGATATGTCAATGTGAAATTGACAATAACTTGTCAATTATTTGATAGTCTGAGAATGATGTGAATGTATGTAAATTCCCAACAGAAGAATACAATTATGTTTATTTTATATGAATCAATAGTTGTATAACAGTTTTATCATTCTTTGATAGATTGGTGTAGCACTTGAAATTGCATAATTTATTGGTTATACAGGGGTATCTAGTAGAACCTTTTGATTTAGAAATGTTGTTAAAGAAAGCTGCTTCTCTGAAAGTTTTAATTTATTTTTAATTAATAAGGAAATTGCATTGTTAATTAATGTTTAAATTAACATATCATATTTTTGTTATAAAATACACTTTTACTTTGATACTTGTTACTTTTACACTGCACAAATAGCACTGTACAAACCTTAATACACAACATTTGGAACTAAATATAGAGTAGTGACATAAATTGAGTTAAACATATCTGTTTGATAATAACAATAAACACTGTGAAATAAAGGTACAATTATATGATAAATGTAAACCTTTGGCATAGCCTAATATATTACGGAAATAATCATAAAACTAGAAAACATCTGACATTGTCTAATTCATCATTCATTTGTGATAATTGAAGTAAGAAAAAACAACAATTAAACAAATAATTTTAAAAATGTAGCCAAAATGATGTTTTTGTTGTATGCATAGTGATCTTCACAGACTTTCATCAATAACAATACTTCAAAAAAAATTTTTTAATTAATGCAGTTACTTAATTTTAGGATTTCCAATATTTGCATGGCGAGGTGAATCTGTTGATGATTTTTGGTGGTGTATTGAAAAATGTTTTGAAGGCAAGAATTGGAAGCCTAACATGATTTTAGATGATGGAGGAGATGCAACTCATTTTTGTCAAACAAAATATCCTAGTATTTTTAAAAATTTAATTGGTAAATATCTACATGGTTTATAATTATTTATTTAGAAGATTTTAGAAGTTTTGTGTTTTGAAATTTTAATTAGTTAAAACTAATGTATGATTAGTTTGTTTTAGTTATCAGATTATTATTTGTTATCACATTTAGTTAATGGTATGCAAGATATTTCATTTAACTGTATCCATCTCATAACAAGCAATAAATATAAGAATAAAAAAAAAAAAAAACAGTATTTGCAGTAGATTTTATACTTAATTAGTGTAGGTCTCTTATAATTAAATAGAAAGAGTAGAACTTTGTTTAAGCAAAACCATTTTTTTGTTATTTTTATTTAAAGTTAAATAGTTTATAATTTATTGATTATAATTATTTGAATACCTTTCATTGAAATTTAAATACAAAAAAAAATACAGTCAAACCATCATTTGATGAATGTTCCTAATTTAATTTATAAAAAAGTAATTTACTCTAGTAGATTAGTCTAAAATTCAGTATAGTGGACATTTAGAAAAAAGTTACCTACCTGCCAGTTGGTAATAATAAATGTTTCTGTAATCATTTTCTTAAATACATATGTACATTAATTGATAAATTTAATCTTACTTATTTTAAAAAAGTTATAATATAACTAGTAGTGCCCACTAATTTTGGTTCATTCTACTTGGGTAGAGAACATTTTGAGTACATTTGAAAGCAAAATTTTACTATTGCATTTGGGATAGAATATTAAATAGTGCTTGATTAGATAGTAGTGGTGATAAATTCTTTTAAAAATATATATGCTAAAATAAATAATGATAAATTAGTAAAATTATTTACTGGCTTTGAAACCAAGTTACAAAACAAAATAATTTTAATTAATTTTTAGTTAAAATTTATTAATATCTAAAATAATATACTTTTCAAAAGTAATGAACTAGGAAATGTATTTATAATATTGGCATTATCCATCAAAAAACACATTTTGTGAATAAATTGAACCGTAACAATTCTAAAGCCTATCCTTCTAATCATTAAAATTGAATTATAATCTTATAATCATACTTTTACAAAACTAACTCTTATGAAAATAGTTATGAAAAAATATGTTAGTATAGAGCAATATAATAACAAATTTTAAATGATATTAAATGTTTATTAGGGATAATTGAAGAGAGCACAACTGGTATTCATCGCTTATACAAACTGTTGAGAGCGGGAAAACTTTTAATACCAGCTATTAATATCAATAATTGTGTGATAAAAACTAAATTTGATAACCGTTACAGTTGTAGGGAATCTGTGATTGTAAGGTATGAACATAAATGGTTTTTGTTATAAATTAATTAATGTATCTTAAAATATTTTATATGTTTGTATTTTATATTACAATAGCTTAAAAAAATGTACTGATTTGATGTTTGGTGCAAAACAAATTGTATTATGTGGCTATGGAGAAGTAGGAAAAGGATGTTGTCAATCTTTAAAGGGACTTGGTTGTATAGTTTATGTCACAGAAATTGATCCAATATGTGCTTTACAAGCATGGTATGTATTGTTTGTTTTTATTTTTGTATATTAATCATTATTAAATAAATGAATACTATAATAATTGAATTCCATAGAATTGTTTAAAATTGTCTAAAATTTATAAATTTGTTTATAATTTATTTTCATCTCTTAAAAACCCATAAATATTAGATAATTTAAATATTTAAAATAAGAGAATAGATATTTGTTTTTGTAACAACTTGTATATTTTACTTGAACATTTAAGATAAAATATTATATTTAGGCCTAACGATGCGTCGGTATATCAATTTTTTTTTGAAAGACTAAATCTAATAAATACTCCATAATATTTACATTTTTTTGTTAAAAAAAATTTTTAAAAAGTCTTGCATCAACAATTATTTTGAATTGGAATAAAAAAAATAATCTTAATTCATGATCTAAAAACATTTTAAGAGTCTTACAACCAAATAATTGTTTTATCAGTTATAGATATTTTAAATAATAGGATTATAATTGTATATAAGACAATGAGACAATAAACAAATTTAGACCGAGAATCTTTTGTATAAAGATATTTATAATCTATTTGAATGTGTTTTCTGTTTTACATCGTTTCAGTATGGATGGCTTTAAAGTTGTTAAGCTTAACGAAGTAATTCGGCAAGTAGATATTGTAATTACAGCAACTGGTAATAAAAATGTAGTTGTTCGAGAACACATGGATAAAATGAAGTCTGGTTGTATTGTATGTTGCATGAGTTATTGCCATAATGAAATTGACGTGGTAAATATTAATACTTTGATTATACAAAATAATTGATATAACAATTGGTATATGTAAATTCTCCCTTATTCAAAGTAACACAAATTTTACATTATGATTTTTTTTTTTATTAATAATTGATATATACAAAAAATAAATATTTTATCATTAGTCTATAAATAATAATTAATCATGTAGCATTTGATTTATAATATTTGACCTGCCATCACAAATATAATAATTAGTAGTGTTAAAAATTATACAAGTATAACATGTAGCATAAATATTATTAATAATACCCACCCACCCACTTAGCAAATCATGGTATCTTAGAAAGCTCTTATTCAAATAAATAAACCAATTACCAACTATGTGTGTCCATCTAGCATATACTATATTTTACAAAAGTAAAGCTAAATTGATTTAAAATATTAAAAAAAAATCTTTCAACTGTTAACTACAGATTACACAAACTAATTTTAATTTACTACATTGACTCATTCACACATAAACACAGCCCAAATGTACATGTCACAAGAATTGCCTAAATATTACTCCCTAAAATATGCTACGCTCCAGCTTCTATAATAATTATTCATTTAAAAAAAAAATTCGTGCTCATCTTTTTTTGAAGAGAATTTATATAAATATTATTTAACTACCATTCAGATACTTCAGTTTATTCTTATTATTATAATATTTTTATAATTTTAATCTAAAAGTTAAAATTTATGAATAAATATTATAGAAAATAATTTTAAGACCAGATTTTCTTCTATCGAATGAATATATTTCCAATAGCATATGATTTATAGAGTAAGAAATATAATTTTTTTTTTTAATACTTTCCAATAATTGTTGTGTTTAATAATATAATGTCAATGCATGTGTTATTAGGACTCACAAGTTTAATAATATTGGTAATTAACACGAATACTTATATTAGTTACTCATCGACTGCTGATAAGGTGACTAATAAAACTACCAGAAAAATAATCATATAGCTCTCCAGACGGTAGTATTGAACGTAAATTTATGATGATAGAATAAATATAGTTATAAAATCAAGGCAGATTCATAAGGAGGTGTTAACACTTTCACCCACCTGCCTATGATAAAATGATCGAATCCATGATTGCAGTTAAATACGCTAATAATTTCACTGCCTATCCATTAGAAGAAATGTTAGTATCTTTATGGATCTAAATAGTAAATGGTAATAGTATAAGGAATAAGAAATATACTCAACACGAACCTTGTTTTCATGCTAGTTTACATTTGTGTATCGCGTTGTATTTTTATACATACTACATTGTGTAAAATTAAAGACATACCTATGACGCCAGTTTGAGGTTATTGTCGGTTGCATATATAAATTATATATTGCCCCTTAAAAAAATATGCTAAATATCTGGTCTTAAAATATTGATTCATAAATTTAACTAGTTAGATTATAATAATTAAAATAAATAAACCAATAAGTGTCTTAATTCTGTAAATATAAAAACGACATTACTAAGTAGTAATGTCCACATCGCATTCTAACGTGTATTCATTAACGTATTTCTAACATAACCATTTGGACCATATTTTTTCGCTCCAGCTGACTATTTTCATTGTTCTTTGTCTGATGTTTATGGACGTGATAAAATAGAATAATTTCTATTGAACATTTTGATAATTGAATAATATATAAATATAAATTATTTTTTATAATGATAAAATTAAAGCAGTCATTTGTCATTACGATAACGAACAAGTCGGTGTATAAAAATATAATATGGTAGTCAATTATGAATATATTATACACCCATATGTTACACGGTTACACACAATGATTTTAGAAGGAAAAATAGATAAAAAATTGACTTCTTTATTTATAAAAATTAATTACATTGGTAATTTAGTCATATCCATATAATTTTTAAATCAAAGATTTTTTTGTGAAACCAAAAACTTAAAAGTTATGATAAATTTTAAATTCCATAGATAAGTAGTGAATATAATGGTATAATATATATTAATTACTCTTGAGGTACAGTTTCTCTGCAGCGTCAAATAGTGGAAGAACAGCACAGCGACAGTGATGCCGCGTGTAGACGCCGACTATTTCAGACCGGTAAATGACGCTGCATGGAAACTACTTTTAGAAAACCCTTTAGATGACGCCACACTCGCATGTATTATCTCCGTCTTACAAATGTAAAACATAGCAAAAACTGTTTATAAAAAAAAATAGCGCAGGAAAAAACCAAAAAGGATACAATCATAACTAAGAAACAAAATTTTCACCACATAAAAAAGGAAAACTTTGGCTATGCGATTTTGTTTTTATTTTTTCGATATCGGTTTCATATAAAAGTTCTTTTGTTTCAAAATCTATTATTTTAAAACTTCAATAACTTTTTGTAGTTCCGACATAGAAAAAATAAAAACGACATTGCATAGCCAAAGTTCTCTTTTTTATGTCGTGAAAATTTCGTTTCTAATGACTGTGGCCTTCTCGGTTGTTTTCCACGCAAAACAATTTTTGCTATGTTTTACATTTGTAAGACTGAGTCATCACACGCGGGTATGGCGTTCTCTTAAGGTACAGTTTCCCTGAATCGTCTGGACGCGGCGTCCAGCATCAACTACCGGTCCGGACATAGTCGAGTTTACTGTCTAGCTGTTCCACTGTTTGATGCTGCAGAAAAATAGTACCTTTAGGCGTTTATTTCACATACGTATTATGTATACATACACGAAACGCGTGTTGACCAGACAAACTGATACGTGTATGGGCCTGTTTGTTGTGTTGTGTCTATGCATTGATATCCCAGCGCGTCAACATGACGCCTACTGACTCAACTGTACCCAACTGACGTCGTTCAATGAATTATACAATATTTATATATTATAGGTTCCATGACCACTGTTCACAAACACCATAGTACTTATACTTTTCTTTAATATACACCGTACAAGTTTCGGTGCAACACGATTGCGCACTTTTTACCTTTTTATATTTGAAAAAACACCACACGATTGTGCACAAAATTAATTTAATTTAATATTTTTGGCGTAAATGATAGACATAAATAAATAATAAGTTTAAGAAACCCACCTATAGTTTAGTATACGTATACACAATTGTAAATAATATTTTATTACTATAATAACTGATAAGTGTTAGTCCGATAATATTTATTGCACC
>JACXSJ010001699.1:0-75815 GCA_014851325.1 Pentalonia nigronervosa | reverse complement strand
TATATTTGGTTTAATTATACCATGCGGATCAAAAAAAAAAAAAAAAAATATTCAATTCACTTAACACCGTTCTAACCTATTGACTTATAAATTAAGTATAATTAACTAGTGTAGTATTTCATTAATTACCTATAATGTAGTTCATACCATTTAATTTTAACAATAATTAATTTAATTTATCGTATAGCAAATACAATTGTAGCTATTGTAATATAAGTATATAACAGCAATATAAATACATTAAATATTCAAATATACTAATAGTAATATGAGTCCACATATTGTATCTGTTCAGAATTGATTTTTGTTTGTGCATTGAATTCAAATTTAAAACAAATGCATATTACAGTTACCTACTTAGATGTAGACTGGCTAGGCTAGCGAGTGAGCGTCCCTGTCTAGACTAGTGAAAACTTACATTTATTTGCACACATTATAATTATTATACCTCAAAATTTGGACAGAATTTTCAATTTCTTTCATTTTTATTCCCAGTCCACCACTGGATCTACTCAACTACAAGGCATGCTTGACACTTAGTATACAGCAGAGCAACTTTCTCTGTTTTTGTATAATTGGAATGAATAATACAACTCAAAGATGATATTCTCCAATAAAAACCATGACCGATGAATCAGTTCCAATATTTTCGTCATCGTTTTTAATCTTAGAAACAAGCTCTTATAATATTCATATTTTATATATGTATTAAATTGATCTTTAATACCTAATAAAAACAAATGAAAATTTAAATAATGTCATTTTTTAAGATCACTAAGCAATTATTATTTAAGACATTTCTTCACAACATTATTGGTTATTTTTAGATAATTTTTTGAGTTTTTAAGTATCCGGACCTTAATTGTTATAATATTATTATAAACAATTAAGCAAATAAAAAAATATATATTATAGAAAATAGTAATACATATATATATACAAGTAATCGCGAAAAAAAATTTAATTCTCTACGATTGACATTATTTAAATATCTTTAAAATCGTAACACAAAAACTATATTTTTTTTCTTAACATATCAATTTTTTTCAAAATCTGAGCTTCACATGCATATTAAAACAATGTGTGCCTATGTATTTACAATATCGTATACTTGCTTAAAATATCGTTGTGGTCTATGAAAAATTGTTCGAGGTCTGCTTTTTGTTGACCTCTGATAATATACGTCAATATTGCCATTATCTCCTATCTTATCAAGTTTTTGATAGTGTGTATTTTTTCCTTGTTGTCACAATATTTATGGATGATCACGTGAAGGGCGTGAGAGATTATGCATTAAACTATAAGTATACAGGGTGTTTCTGAAATAATTGGGGTCACTATAGTAAAATGTACTCACTGTAGTCGCCTAATGAAAAGTCTTTTGAAATTATTTTTCTATCTCTAAAAGCGAGTTTATTCATATCTATTATTTTTAGAACATTTTTTCAAACATAAAAATAAATACTCTAGTGGTATTTTTTGCAAAATTTTCATAGGAATAGAGGTGTGACATCGTTTTTTGCTTGTCCGCTGTTTTTTCTATAAGTGAGGCGATACATCGATTTGTATCGATAACTATGCAAGATAAGCGGTGCTGACATTTATTTGTTGTCATTTAATCTACATTATTAATAAACGCGGTGTTTTACATTTTCAACTAATAAAAATGACGAAATAATTGCAAAATTAGAATTAATAGATTTTTGTGAAATCACAATTGATCGAATTTTTTGCCATCAATTTAAGTTATGTATTTTAGATGTTTAATAAAATACCGAATTGATCATGTATATTAAATTACAATAAATAAATGTCACCATCGCTCATCTTTTCGAGTTCTTATACAAATCGATTTGTCACACCACTTTTTTGTTAATCGGCGATTCAAACGTGAAAAGCGTATTCACTTCGATTCGTATGAGTAATTTGCGAAAAATACCACTAGTGTTTATTTTTACGTTTAAGATATTATTCTAAAAAATAATTTGATTAAACCCAACAGATTTTGAAAATGTAAAAAAAAATATCAACAGATTTTTCATCGATCCACCACCGTGATGAATACGCTTATACTAGTGACCTTATTCATTTGAGAAAAACTCTGTATAAACGCTATTGTGCAGTTAAGGAAAACAATTTTTCAGAAAAAATTTGAAAAGTTGATAAATGTTGGTAAAAGCAAAACTTTTTAAAAAAAAATTAGAAAAACTGTACACATACGTAGTTCCGACCTCTTTTCTCCGCACTAAAGAAATTCTTGACATTTTGCTGGAACACCAGTACATACTGCTAATATTCTATATTCCTAATTTCTACTATTTTTATTTTTTTTCTAACTTTGTTTTTTTTCTTAACCGATGGTACAACCAGAATTAGAATTCAATGATCGGCTTTAGTTTTGAAGCTCAACAATTTAAAGTTATTATGTACTTTGTAAGACATAATATTTTAGTTTAATAAATAAAAAATATTTTAATTCAAAATAATGTTTTATTTCTTTGTCTATTCTAGCAATAGTTAGTGATATTTTTTTACAATTTTCAGTTATTTCAGGCATAAACACAATTTTTAATTTTCCTCAATTTCAGGTTTTTTCAGAAATGTTTTATGAAATTTCTCTAATTTCTGGCACTTTAGAAAAAAACAGTATTTTTAGAAATTTTCCAGGCATTTTAATCACTGGTGCAGTATATTATTGGAAATATTTTATTATATGATAATTTAGTTTTTCAAATGATATTGTTAAATGAATAATTAAAAGTCACTATATTATACTTATTACGTAAGTTTTTTAGCACTAGTATTTAAAACATACATATTATTATGATTTATTTTTTAATTTCATGGTTTCAAATTGATAGTAAATTGTTTTCGAGGGGCATAAGTCATGAGAATAAAACTGTTACGTTCTCACTATTTATCACTTTTTCGAATATTTACATAAAAAAAAAAACCTCACTAGTTACATATTTTCACTCTTTTTGTACTATCTCATTTGAAATAATCTAAAGTGTAAATAGTGAACTGTGAACATATTATTAATTAAATCATGTACCTACCTATATAATATACCTAAGTATTATCTATTATATAATTTTTTTTAATCAGGTCCTGCGGTTACGGGTTAATTACTTATCTCAAACTTACTTTTAACACACATCCATACTTTGTGTTTAAATAACGATAAAAGTATACCTACCTTTTTTTTTTTTTAATGTTTAAATAATAATTATATTTATTTTACTTTTGAAAGGTTGAATTTAAAATAGTTTTATATTTTCTGATTTTGTATAAATTTATAGCTTGTATTTATACAAAATCAAAGGTCAGTCAGTTTTGACCGGATTCAAATATTTAGAATGGACATTGATAATTGTTACCTATACAATAGTTATCAATTTACCATATTATTATCACTATTACATTTTGTATAAATATATTATTCATTATATTACTAGGCATATCATATATGAGTCTGTTTGTGAAGGATTTTGTAGGTGTAAGCATTATTTTCATGGTGTACTTACAATATGAATTTTAAGTTCAAATTTTCTGAAACATATTATTATATAGTTTACAATAAGGAAACAGAATATCTACATTACTTTTTATTTAATTTAATTTTCACAAATATATTGGGTATGACTATATATTGGCTATAACGTATTGTCATTGTAACTAAATTTATTTCGTCAAATCGTCGCATTATTATGAGGAATTATACTTCAAAAAATACTAATTTATATACCCACCTACCTAATTGATGACAATTATTTTTTCTTTCATTTAAAAAACTCACTTTTTACTCACTCGTTATTTATAATAATAAGATAATAATGTTTTAATATTATGATTTACTTCATCTATGTGCTACAATATCACGATATTATTATAACTATTATGTTTAATATTGTATTTATTTAATTTGGTTAAGAATAACAGTTTAAATTTATTTTATTTTATTTACAATAAAAATTAATTACTTTAAATTGCTCCATATGTTCCAATGTCGTTTTAGTATGTAAATTTGAATATAATTATTAATTATTTTTTTCAAAAAAAATATTTACAAAAAAAGAATTTTTAAAAATAAAAATATTTATAAAAAAATTTGTTTATTATTCTCAAATTTCCTCTAATGTATTGAATATTCTCTAACCTCTAAAATATATGTTTTTTTAAACAAAATAAATGTTTTTACATGAGTTCTGTGTTCAATAAATCATAAAGATATCTTATTTCGATTTAAGTACATACACTGGAAACAAACAATATATGAAATCGTAAAACCTCTAATTATTATGTTATTTTGCAGCGGCAAAGACTTTGTTGAAACGCACACGCCTGTGCACAGTCGTTTTTTTTATTCTGTTGGGATTTTCGTTCTCTCTTCGCCGTCTTCGGATTGCGTCATCCGCGATATCAACACTTTGGGTTGGTCGTGAATAATCGCATACGACTAAACGAGTATTACAATAATAATATTTTACGTTCCAATAACACACTGCAGTGGCGTAGCACGTATACATAACATTATATAAATTAATGTTATTATTAGAACGATATCGTAACTTTACACACTGTACAGTGTTACAATAATAATATATCATAAAAAATGATAATATTATAGTGTTATAATAATTATAATCGGTAACATAATAACCGATACATAATATCGTACGTGCTATATAATTATGTATTAATATAAATATTAAGCGACGCATGCGCATTGGTGTTGTTTTTTTCACCGGAAACTCGCGTACGCTATAATAGTCATTTATAACAATGTTGTGTAAAAAACGATATTTATTGCTTAATTAAAAAATCGTTAGAAAAATATACAGATCGCAGTTGACTGACGGCGTGACGTCGTTGTATACTTAAACGTTCTTTGATTGTTTTTTCTCATAGAATTTTGGCATTTTTGGTAGATAATCTCAGTTAAAAGCAAAGGCTTGCAAACGTTATATTTGAAAAGAAACGATTGAAATTTTTAAACGTAATTGAACGGAAAACGGTAAACAAAAATAATTAAAAACCATAAAAAAACCTTAGCAATTAACAAAGTTCATAATATATCATTAAACAAAACATAACGCAAAGTGTAATTTACAGAATATCTTTAAACAAACAATAAAGCAAAACGAAATAATTTAAAATCTATTTACTTAAAAATTATAAATTTCGTAGAAATATTTATTCCACGTGATTTTGCAATAAATTCAAGAATTTATTATATTCCGTATCTGAGCCATTCCCGCTCGCATTAGATATTATTTTGAACGATAAATAATAAACTCAAAAGTTGTATAGCGTTTTACTTCTAAATAATAATAAATGCAAAAAACGTACAACGTTTATAAACTGTAAATTACGTAAAACGAAATTTTGATTTCAAATGTAAGCACTGGTTGAAAGTAAATCGTTTAAACATAACAAGTTACTCAGTTTTCTAATTAACCTCATAACTTAACAAGATAATACTTCCCATTGTAATTATTAATAACTTAGTTTTTTCTAGTTAGTTTGAAAGGTAATATACGTTAAGTTATTGTAAAATTATTCCTAAAATAATGAACGTTATATTAATCCATATCAATAACTATACTTAGTTAAAACTAATTAATTATCTAATTATTTTTTTGAACAATATAATAATTTTAAATTAAAATATACAAATAAACAGACCTTGAATGAATAATTTAGTTGACACAAACATTAATTTGACTAAATTTCAAGAATTAGTAAGTAATAATAAGGACTAGTAGGAAAATTTGTTCAATCAAATGTAACGTTTTTATCTAGTAAATGTGAAAGTTGCACAATCACCTGAGTGTTACACATGACTTGATAATTCAAAAAAAAAATTAATGCACATTTTTTAACTAACTTAAGTTAATTTTTTTCTTTAAATTTTCATTAACCTTAATTAAAATATATAGGTACAACAATAAAACATCATAGGTAATCACTAATCATTATTCCATCGAGAGTAATAATTATTGTAATTATAATTGCAGATGTTAGTGTACTCGAAACAAACTACAACTATTATGCTACATCAGAAAACAATTAATACAAGTCGAACTATTAAATTATAATCAAAAACTCAAAAATTAAACCGAAACCCAATACCTTAATTGATAGAAAAGAATGTTAATTTATTTTCAAGGCTGTTTACGTTTAGAAATAAGATGATAAAATTATCGGTAAAAAATAATTTATAGATATTTTAATGTTATGTGTGTTTTGGTAGTACTTGCACTGTCACCTATACAGTATTCACATTTTTTCATAATTTTATATTCAAAATTTGAAAAATAAAACTCTTATCAAATCAGATTCTTATTACCTTTACTACAATATTTCTTTTTGTATTCATATATTATTTTTATCGATGCTGATTACGTCATAAACGTTAAAGGGTTTATTTGAGAATACATATTATTATGTAAATGATTACAAAAGTAATTTATGTTATCAAGATATTAAGCTCATATTGATTTTATTTATTTTCATAATTTTTAATTTTCAAATGAATTTAATATGACAACAAAGATGAAGCTTATTATCCTTCCTATAGAATACTTTTTTGATATTTTAAGAAAATTCAGTTTTTGTACGTTTGAATCTTTTGCAATTATTTCACTGTCAAACGAAGCATTCAAGGTTGACCTTCGGAAACCTATATTCGTTTACTTCACAAGTATGTATCATCCTAGACGATTATCAAATGTTGTTCCTGATCTCGCAATAAATAGCAGAATGCGTTTAAAAAAAAAAAAAATAAAATAACGTAACCTTTTTTCTCAAAAACCATCTATGAACCTAAACACATTGTCATTATATCATTATATTGTGCTACCAACTATACAGACGTCAGACACCAGGGTCACTCGATCGCCACGCTCTTCGGACTGCAGTTATACATTTAAATCGAGAACATCCTTCGATTTTCTACGAAGTACTACAACAGAATCTCTTATAATATGTATATGTCGCATTGACCTTAAACTAATAGTCAATAGACCATCAATGTTCTTAGGGTAGTGAACGATCAAACAGCGATGTAGCCTTCGATAAGAATATATCATTAATATATTAAATTTTGTAAATATTGTACGAATTCAAAATTTTTTTATTTAATATAATGATACGTTCAATTTTATATATATTTCATTAGTACGTGTAGTGATAATTAACATTTATATTATATTATACACAATATTGTGTAAGCACAAAAAGAAACTTCTATGTCTAATCGATCTGTCTGTGCAATAAATGCCGGTCTACATAATTAGTCTAGCCTTTAAAAGTTTATAAATTTGCAAAGTGACATATTATAATGATAATATCTCAGTGGTGATATACTGACATTGGAGGCTGGGACTGAGAAGCAGTTACAAAGACCTAGTATAGAAGCATTAAAAGGTACCCTGCCTTTAATTGTTGATGTCTAATTTTTTAATATTTCATATTAGAAAATACCATTGAGTATGAGGTGTTTTGTTGCAACTTAAAATCTAAATGTTTCCAAAATTCTATTAATATACAATTATAATTATTCATATCATTGAAAAACGCAACTACTAAAAATATATATATATTATTCCAATCGTTAATATTATATCTAAAGTAAAGTCGATGCATAACATTATTATTTTTAATATTAAAACAATTTCTAAAATATTTGTATACATATTAACTTAATAAAAATGATGTTATAGGTATAAATATGCCTTACCGCAATAATATGGAAAACAAAATAAACTTTTAGAATTTTTCCAAAATCATTTATTGTGAGCAACTTTTTATATAATATATAATAATATATTTGAATCCGATTAGCCAATTTACAGTGAAAATAGCATCAACTTTGAAAAACAATTTTTAGACCAAGTTTTGTGTTAATCTATTATTGGATGACATTAATTGAACCCGGTATAACGCGTGTCTCTTAAGAATGAAGTAATTAAAATAAGTTGGAAGTTGGTTGAAAAATCGTTTCAAGTTATCGATGTTTATACCCATGTAAGTTACTACTACATTATATTAGTAAACAGTGAAATACTTTTCACCGTCATCGGTAATTTGTTTTTAATTAACTTAATGGTGTAATTTAATTTATCCCATATACATGCAGAATGTAGGAAGATAGGAAAAAATCAATAAATCAAAAGCGAATATGAATGTGAATGTGCAATGTATTTATTACACAATATAATATATATATAGGATATATGCACCGTATATTAATATATAATATACGGACGAATGCAAAAGAATCCAATTTGAAAACTTTAACTTTAGAAAGACCAATTTTTAATTTATTGTTGTTTGCGGTGTATAAAAATATTTACACTTTTCCTGAAAGATAAAATAAATATTTGATTTAGCACCAACGGTTGCAATCCTTTTTTTATTATAATAATCGTTTTAGACCTTTGTCTTTTTATACGAAATATTGAAAATGTTTTAATTTTATGAAATTATAACAATGTTATCAGTTTATATGTAAAGAACATAATCAAAAAAACGTATAGCTGATATCTGGTAAATATATAAAACTTTATGTCATTTTCTGACATTATGCTTAGATTAATTAATTGTACATGCTAAAATATCACATACTGTAATGCTGTAAAGCTAACATCTATATTGCTAAAAAGGTTATTTATTTTTTTTTAATATTATATACTAGATTCTAAATCAAAAAGGAGGAAATGTAGGTAACCGCTCTATTGCATAGTAGACGTCTAAAGTATCTTTTTATTGAGTCGCACTGTAGTAGATGTGTCAAATCATTGTTTATGATGAAAAAACAATTCTAAGCAAAAACGGTCTAACTCTTTGGTTACCAAGGTTACCAAACAATTATTTTAATAATAATACTATATAACATTTTAACAAATGTTCTTATTTTTTTAGGTTATCTCGAATATTTTTAAAAAGCTTTGAGAATTCTTTCTTTGATATTAGAGAGAAACCTACATAGACTATTTTTTTCTTTTTTTCTTTTTGTAATGTAATGGTAACAGAAGAAATTTTACTATTGAAAATCAACTTTATTACTTTTATTTCTAAGTAATGAATACAACTACTTCATTATTTTTTAACTATTTTTCCTTATAAACAGCTTAAGACTAATCCAAATTTATGAAAATATAATGTGTGTATAAAAACTATACTTAACCTACCTAATACTAAAGTTTCATGTTCCTACTATTTATATTTTTTGAATTACAGCAACATTATAACTAAAATAATTTGAGGAAAATTGTAATTCTTTGTTTAAACTGTTTTCAGAGATTGAATTACTGACATTTATAAAAAACAATATTGATTATCTATTTTCAATATTTTTTAATTGCTCTAAGAAAATTTATGAAAACCGTGTATTAAATTGTCAAGAAACAAATAAGTAATTAAAAATGTTAAATATATATTAATAAATCAAAAAAAAAGCGACAACTTAGTTTGAAAACAATATTTGTGTAGAAAATTTCAATATAAATATGTAAAAATTACCAAATTATAAGTCTATTTAAGTTTTACTTAAAATCTAAGATGTATTTATTTATTTTGTATTAATCATAGATCTTACACTAACATAAGAAGTCTCAGGTTTCACTTAGAGCTGTCATAGATAGTGTGCGCCTCTCGTGTGTTAATTTTGACTGCATTAAAATAAATAATATTGTCGAGTATTCTTCTTCTTTTTCTTTTAACTTAACGGTCCCTGTAAGACACGAGCTACCACAAGCAATTCTTTCCATCATTCCCTGTTCAATGCCAGGTCAACTGACACATTTCTTCCTAACATTTTAATATCTTTTTTCTACCGCATTTTTCCATCTTATACGTGGTCTACCTATTGGTTTTTTCTTATGTATGGTCTCCGTTAGTACTTTTCTTATAATATCATTATCAGCTACCCTACCCAAACCATTTCATTATCTTTATTTTTATAAATGATAAAATATTGGGTTTTACATATAGTCTGTATAGGTCGTTATTTTTCCTTCTTTCGAATGCTCCTAACTCTGTTTTGTATATTGGGCTAAAAATATTTCTAAGTACCTTTCTTTCAAATATTGTCACTATATTGTTATCACCTTTCGTTGAAGACCATGTTTCACATATATATATAATTATTGGTCTCAAATAGCTTATATAGAACAACATTTTTGACTTTCTTGATAATAATTTAGACTTGAATAGCATACTTTTACCATGATAATACCAGTTTCCACTAATTATTCTTTCACTATTTCTCGATGCATGTCATTTTTACTATTTAAGTTCACACTTAGGTATTTGGTACTTTTTTAAGGTTAAATTATCTACTTGTAAGTTGGGCTGATTTTCATTCCTCATAGAGAGAACCATAAATTTAGTCTTTTTATGATTTACATACTACATTTACTATTTTTTTACTAGCTTCCAACAAATCAGATACAGTTTGGAAAATTTCTTGTCTGGTATTACTTAATATGCCTATATCATGAAGTGCAGTGGTTGGTTCGACGGTGAAGAATCATAATGTCCTTACTTAAAAACAAAGGCGAGCAGCCCTGCGAGTAGCTAGGACTACAGGACCGTGTCTAACATGGTCGCGCTAGTCCTAGCACGTATGCCTTCAGCTCTGCTTCTCATTGTTGAACATCAAAACGTTGATGCTAGTCTGAGAAATGAGTCTGCATTAAGTATCTCTGAAAAGAGAAATGAGAGAGTCATCTCCCCTTTAGTGCAAGATCTTCGAAGTCAGTCATCCAACAGTGCTTGAACCTGGAAGATACCGACAGATATCCGTGGTGTCCTACTCAAGGAAACTATATGTCAGCTTTCACATGACTCATGCACTAACTGGACATGACTATTTCCAGCAATATCTTTTCAAAAGGAGCAGGGCTCCAGACTAAATATATACTCAATGAAACAATTGGGTAGATGATGTAGAGTAAACGTTGTTTATATGTCATCATTGAGAAGATCATAAGAGATCTATGTCAACAATGATGGGCAGGATTGTACAAGCAGATGACGTACCGGACATCATCTCGGGGCCTCGTAAGAAGTTGTTTCTAGATTACCCAACTGCGAGGAATAAGCACGGAAGTTTGATGACATAAGAACAACCTTCAATCAAATGGAGAAGAACATCTTACAGGCTAAGATAAGGCGGAATGGGCCAGGCAAATTAATTAATAAATATGTATCTCAATATTATGGGTAAAGCCTTTTATTCTATTGCAACTTAATGTATCTTTGTAATATGTATATTGTGTATAAATTATAAGACTTTTTTTTCTTTGTTTCAACTACAGAATAAACGATAGAGAGCCTGATGGCAGTACTGTACAAACATTTCCCACACAGTTTTATGTTTCTCAGAAATAAAAGCTATTCATATATCTGTAATCAATTTATAATTTTGTGTTTTTGCGCTAAATATTAAGTCTTATTATTATAATTATTAGTATATATAAATTAAGTAAACTAAAAAATATGATTGTATGCATAATACGTATTTAGTCAATAATCATATAGGTTGAGGGTGACACAAATATCACACCCGACACCCATGTATGATAAAGGATACCATACAGGACTTGAACACATCAATAGCCAATAATAATGGTCATCAAACGAATACAAAATATAATATATATACTATATTAATGTAATATATTTTATATACCATGCTAATATCTCGAACCGAAACGCAACACAACGGAGTTTAGTAAAACATCGTCATTCAAAAATATCTATACCATTGTTATATATGATAATGCTTAATGATATATAATGCATATAGTTTATTTTACATAACTTTCTTGTCTGAAACATACTACACTATTACACAAATGACAAGTATTAATATGCAAAGCACTTGTGTTACACTGTATCATGACATAACATGATTGCAATTGTCGTACAAACTAAGGTAGTTATATTCACTATACTAACCGACTGGCACAACTGTATAGGACTTTGGTTAAATGAATTTTAATTTTTAATAAGGACTATGTTGATTCATTTCATTCAAATCAACTTAATGTGTTTTATTTGAAATGATTTTCAAAATTTCGTTTTTCCACTTAAAGTCAACGATTGTAAAAACGGTTTTTTATATGTAATATTAGATTATTATATTAATAGTTTTTGGAATGCAAAAAAATGTTTTAATTAAAAACGTGTGTTTCAAATATGAGACGGCTTGAGATCAGAGATCATTTCGATAATTAAATTATTTTATAATATTGTAGAAGTAACGAGGAATTAGAAAAAAATTACATAACTACAATTGTTTCACTTGGACCGGAATCACTATTCACTAGATTTTGTTAGTATTTAGAAGTTATATTTATTTTGTAACATAATTAAAAAATAAGGTTTTGATTAAACAGCTACTATATTATTTGTAACAAGTATACTTATACGAAAAAGTACGGCAGATGGGTCTTATAAAGTTGCCTATAAACATAATTTATATAAAATGCATGTCATAATATTAATAACTAAAAGGCGAATGACGCGAATCACAAGAATATGCTAACTATTGTCTGTATTATGAATTATGGTATAATCATAAACATCATAACAAAGAAATTAGACTATAGCTATCGCATAAAAAATAAACATATAAAATGATTTCTCTGTGTACTGTTCTTTCGTAAAAATGCTATTATTAGGTATTTCAATTTCTAGACGTTTTCATTTTTCAGAAATATTAACAATTATTGAGAAAACTTTTAAAATTGTATGAAGACTACAGCGTGAAGACGATAATAATGTTGAAGATACAATATAATTATTATCGTCGGCTACGGAGAATAAAATAAATGACATGCTAATAAGTTATTGGTAGGCATACATACAATGAAAATTCCATATAATGAGATTCCATTTAATGACATGTTTTATTTAACGAAAAATATTTTTGAGAACCATAATCGAATAAGTATTAAAATCACATTTATAAAATTCTATATTTTAATGAATTTCTGTAAAAAAACGATTTTTTTTCGTTACCTATCATGACTCAAAAGACTTTGCACTGTGGAAGTTTTACTGACTGTAGTAAATTAAAAAATAATAATAAGATTGAACTATAAACAATTAAATTAGGCATATTATACAGACAGTGATTTCAAGGTATTGTCAATAGACTTTGACTGCATTTATATCTCTGGTTATTATTATGATGATTTATTGTACTCACGTCATTCGTTAATTATGATGATATTCAATCACCTAGGTGGGAAAATTCGTGAGAAAAAAATACACCCTTTACGGAATCATCGAGTTTGGAAAATCTCGTTTACTCGGAGCAATATTCGCGAAAGATCATTTTCCGGGCAATACCATATAAAACAAATTCACGAAAGTGGAAATTATTTTGGTAGAGAGCATAATAACTTCGAGACGGGCCGACGAAAGAAATCGTGTCGACATTCACGTAAATCCAAACGGGCACAGTATAATCTGCCTATTGTCTATATTATTATATAATAATATGAAACGTGCGATTGGCAGCCGTCGCATGGGGTCAGCTTGTAATGAGACCCGCATTGAGTTTTTTTTAACTAAAAAAGATTCTCCGAATTATTAAGTTTTAGACGGAAAAATAATTCAACGCAGACGACAATTGCATCACAATTCACAACAATTTAGTCATCATCATCCGTGATTTACTTATATTGTTCGATAATTTTATTTAAAAATATTATAAACATTAATTCGATCATATTATTATTATTCACCTCCACAACACTAAACATAAAAAATGATATTATTACATCGAGGGGGGAAATCATTCGATGCTGGCGATCCCAATATTCGATTCATGACGAAGAAAAGAGTTTATTTCAGGACCGTTGCGCATCGTCATCGTCGTATTATCACAATCAGCCATATTATATAATACCAGTAGCGATGAGTTAGGGTATACATTAATATTATAATATATTGCACATATATTTACGTAGTAATAATAATTATTATTAGATGTTACTTTGATGTTGCTTTCCAAATATAATATTATGCAAAATATTAAACCCCGATACTGATGAAAAAACGAACTGGAATGGTATTAATCGCATAAATATTCGCATCTCATTATAAGGCTAAGGAATTCATGCCACATAAAATACCTATAAATATGAATATGCGTTCATGATTTTTGTCCAAAAAAATAATGATTACCTATGCATAAGAAATGTTAATTTATTTTTAATAAATGTCTTTATTTTTATAAATGTTATAATGAATAAATGTTCAAAAAGAGTTTACCTCATCCTGTTTGGAAGACTTTGTTAATCTGTAGAAAAATATTAAATAAATATTTTTTTCTAAATATCTTTATACAATTTTTTATTTAAACGAAATAGCACTAATAAATAATGATTGATTATTGACATTAATTATATAGTTTTTCCTCTGAAAATAGTTATTATGTAACTAATAATGATTGTTATTTATTTAATTTTTTTATATTTTAAAAATATTATTATTTACTATGTTATTACTTGTGACGGTTCGACCTTTTTAGGAGCTTACTACGTACACATCACGTAAAGAAAACACATACGTGGTGACATATGGGCCAAACCGTGTGATTCCTAAAAGGAACGTCGGTGGAACCCATTGGTTTTGTACAATTTAGCTTAAAAAAATAAAAGAAAAAAAGAGAGGGTTTTATAGGATAATCAGACAAATTTATTTATTTATTTAATAAAATTTAAAGGGGTGGTAAAGATATTATGGGGACAGTTTTTTTTAATAATTATGTGAACGTAATCACAATATAAGTGGCAATACGAGTATAGAAAACACATGGATATGTTGTTTTAATAAGAGATTGAGGACATTAATTTGGATAAAATTAATAATGGGATTGTTGTCATGATATATATATATAAACATAATTGTGCTGTTCACGAGGGTATAATAAATAGAGAACATTGGGGTTTTAGATACTTTACGAAGAGGTTGATGATGATGTGGTTTGATTGAAGTCGTGGCCCATTATCCTCGTTGGTGATATTAGACGTCGAATAATATAAGTAATATTTAAAAAAAAAGATTAAAACAGGTCGGTCATGAGGTTGTGGCGAGTTGAAGAACTTTGGAAATCTGGAGCGTCCGGACAATTCAACTGTATAGGACAAAACGTATGGAGCTCGAGTATTTGAATTTGGCCGTTTGGCCGTAGGCGATTGTATTGAGAAGAAGTGTCCAGTGTAGGCAGACTGGGGGAATTCACAATTAAGGAGTATGTTAGTAGGGAATATTTTAATAATTTATCTCAAAATTCAATGACGTTATATACTATTCAAAAATGAATATATAGACTAAGAAGTGTTTATATCAGACATTTCTAAACAATAAACCTTCATAATATATGGAAACTAGCCAAATATGCACTTAAGAGTAAAAAAAAAGTCAAATATGTAAAACATGAAAAATAAAATTAAAAATATAAATTCTCTTTGTGTAATGAATAATATTTGTGCATCATTTACTATATTTTTGACTATTATAAAGAAATTTTCTCTTATAAATCTTTAATCATAGTTGGCTAACTACAATATATATATATATATATATATATATCTACATAATACATTTTTGGAGGACATCATACATTGTTAATTTCATATTCAAAAACAAAATATTTGTCTGGAAATTTAAATATACATAAATTGAACTCCGCAAGGGTATATATTTTAATACGTTTTTGAATTACTTTAAGTGGTTATCGGTTTATCACTATATAATATACCTAGTGAATTGGAATATTGGTTAATATTTTTCGGGACATAGCTCCACTCCAAATCCGTTTATCTAAATTTTAAAGAAACTAAAAATATTTTTCTATATACGTTACAAATTTTTTGATAAAATCAGTGTTTACCTCAAAAATAATTACTCAACTATGAACAGATTGGACCACTGTATTTTCACCAATTTTTCATAAGATTATCACAGAAAAAAATGTTAAAAATGTAACCCCCACCTCAAACAAACAGGTGATTTTATAAGCATGCTCATCTTATTTTTGTGCTTAAATTATGCATATATCCAAATTCAGATTTTTGGAATTTTAAATACATTCGAAAACCATAATTTCGAATACTTGATATTTATTTTGTACCATTTAAGATTAGGGCCTTTTTCACTTAGATTAGTATGCCGGTATTTTTTTGGGGGAATTTTTTTGCATCTAAATCAGAATTCCAACTAGTAATTTTTGGGTTATATAACTTTGTGTATGTACTAAGGATATATCCATGATAACGGGTTAAGTAGATATGAGAGCTCAGATAATTTGAAAATATTAGTTTTTACTATTGATAGTAAAAACATTAGTAAAAATATCATAAATATCTATCAATAGTAATAATTAATATTTCAAAATCATCTAAGCCCTCATATCTACTTAACCAGTTACCATAGACATATCCTCAGTACATACACAAAGTTATATAACCCAAAAGTTACTAGTTGGAATTTTTGGTTTAGATACATCATAATTTTCAAGAAAATCATCCGCAAAATAGTTTGCAGTAAAAAAAATAATGGTTCTCGATTTAAAAATAGAAGTTTGTTTCATTACAGGACACAAATAAACAAAAAAAATCAGGAATTTTAAAATATGGTCTATATGGTATACCTACTAAAAAATTCTAAAAATCAGAATTTGAATAAATGTACAATTAAAGGGAGAAATGGGGGATGAGTATGCTTAAAAAATCACCCTGCATATATTAAAAAATATTATAATATAGTATAGTATAGTATAGTATAGTATAGTATCACGATAACGCTTCTACGTATTGCACGCCAAGTTTTATGTGCATTTTAATATTTTGTGTTGTACACGGCCACACACGCTTCAATAATCATAACGAATAATATTTATGTAAATTAATGATATTTTTTAAAAGAGATTTTTTCTATCGTCTGTAGGTAATCGTTTTGCACAATGGCTAGAAAGCTAACGCGATCCTCTCCATCTCGATCGTCGACAGTCAGCTCTACCGCGTAAGAAGGATTTACGGTCGTCGTATGATTATTATTAATTATTAATAATGCTTATACTGACAATTTTTTTCATCTGCTGACCCTCTCCCCTACTACATTATATACACAAGTATATTATATTTTAATACTTTAAAAGAAAAAAAACTAAATTAGCAATAATATTATATAATATTATGAATAGTTTGATGGCTGCTGAGAAGTCAAACGTACAATTGTAATTTATATACGTCCTTTTTTTTTCAAAATCGTTTAAAAGTCCATTAGGTAAATCAAGGTCAATTTTTTTCATTTTGCTAAATATTATAAGTCTTGAACCACGATTTTTTTCTAATTTAATTATCATAAATTCGTATCTATAGACACTAGACTACAACGTAAATATATTCCATATTATTTAACCTATAAAGTATGTTCTAAAAAATTAACCATAAATTAAAATAAATAATGTAATTTTCTAATAACATTAATCTTTACGTAAACATAAATACTACACATAAAAAACGAACGGATTTGTTGTTATTTTTCAAATGTGACACAACTATAATTTTGGAATTGATTTGTTATAAATAAATAAAATGCTTTGAGTTGTAATAACAATGTAATATTGTATAATACATTACTATGCCAATATGTAAAACAATATTATTTACATTTAACAAACGTTAATATTCTTACATATTGTATATTATTATATAGTATATATATATTCTTGTATATAATTATATAGTGGAACTATTATCCATCTAGACCATGTGTATCAATAACTTACTAAAAAGAGAAAAACGTATCTGCAGCACAAGTTCCAGGGCATATTGATCAATATGAGTGTTACGAGGGTAAAATCCCTCCCCTAATAGTTTTTTTTTCAAAGATTTTTTTTGAATAAAATGCTTTTTTAGAAAAAGCTTAAGTGTGTAATGTTAATTAATTAGTTAATACTGTTATTTCATATTCATAAAAAAGGGGAAGTAAGTAATCACTCTCTTGTACATTAGGTGTCGAATGTATATCGTCATTGAGGAATAAGTCACTAAAGTTTGTGTTAAATTTGAATTCAGTGATAAATGCAAAAAATGATTCTGAGTGAAGACTGTTAGCCTTTATTACTAAATGTATTGTACATAATAATATATTTATATTGCCATTAAAACAATTTATTTTACTACTATTAACACATTTGGTAGTATGAATTAATTTTTGTAAGAATATTGTATATTTTGAAAAGTCATTGTGCGTATAAAATTTAATAATATATCTAAAATATTTCAAGTACCAAGATACTTGAAAATAATATTTTAAAATTACAGCAAAATAACTAAAATTATTATCTTTTTTGTTTAAATATCTTATTTCATCCAAATTTGAACTTATAAAATGTCTAAAAAAAACTGTATTTATATGTTTTTAGAATATTTAGTTTAAGTAGAACTATTTATGAGAAACTTAGTATTAAATTGTCGACTCTTAGATAAAAATGTTTAACAATTGAACATTTTATAAATTTATAACTACAAATTTTTTTGCAAATTTACGGAAATTTGACCAATTTTGTCAAAATATGAATTTCAAATGCATAAAAAAAAAAAATCATGCATAAAACTTATGAGGGATTATCTATTGAACTTTTAAGGTTTTTTTACTTAGCAAAAAAAAATGTTTATTGAAATTTATAGAAAAAAAATTGACTAATGGCCATATTATATATTGTACGTAATTTAGTAACCAAAGTCATAATTATTAAGATCAATAAAAAAATAATAGTTTCAATAATAATATAACTTAACGATGATGATATTATAATATAAAATAATATATTATATAATTATTACTCACCTTCCTAGTTTAATGTCTGGTTAGGAAACTTGTCCAATTAGGAATTTGTTTAATTCCGCCAGTTATAAAACAAATTTTTGATTCTGCCAAATAAAAATTGTAAGTTTCACAAAACCAGTTTAGTATGGAGAAAATATAAAAACCCTGAATAAAAACTACAAATTGTAATTTGAGCAATCGTTTGATTATGGAACAATTCTATTGGGACACTATTGATAATACATAATATTATAATATATCCATAGTTTAATAATGCTTAAAAATATTTAAAAATAGTTTAAGTGTATAACTTACTTTTTATTTTGTAGATTATTTTTTATATTATTATAATATATACATATTGGATAATTTATAGGTACCTACTATGATGTCTAATATTATATATTTTATGTAGGTACTTAGGCGTGAACAATTAATTCCAACCATTCAAACCTACGTTTGGTATTTCATCATTTAATATAGTTGCCTACAATGTGTGTATAAAAACTAACAATTATATAACTCCATTAGCATATCTCAGAGTGTTATGCTAATCAGATGTAAATTTTTTATTTAATTAATCAATAAAATTATAAGGAGTAATCTGCACGACGGTCACTGCCGCGAACATTGGGTATTATAGGTATATAAGTAAGTGGTGGGAGCGATAAGTTGCGTTTTTTAAACCGTAACTTGTGGGACCTATGTACTAGCGGAATCGACAAGTCTTTGCCGATTCAATGTTATAACACAATATTATTAATAATAATATTATTTAGGTATGTACCTATACCTTAATACCTACAACAACCACTTGTATTGAACAATGATAATGACGTAGGTTTATTGGCGCGGCACGACCGCGACGCGTCTGCCGCAGAAAACGTGTTTGCGGGATTGCGAAAATAGTCGTCTTCGCGGCGGCGGCCACATTATAATAATATAACGGGATATTTTCGCACAAAACTGCACACCTTCTACACCCACAACCCCACGCCACCCACCACTCTCCCCATTACGAGGTAAGACGAGACGCCGAAAATACATAGCGGATTTGCCGAAACCGGCTGCTGGAAATTCGAGGCCACGCGGGGTCGCGCTTAATCCGGAGCGAGACGACCGCTATATAATACATGATAATAAAACATATAGAGTGTGGGGAGACCTGCAACGTGCACTGTAAAAAGTAACAATAAAAAGTGAGGTAGGTATAAAAAAGTATAATAGTACACGTATTGGGTAATATACAACAACATATACCTAGGTATACTGCGGACAATAAAGTATCGCCCGGCAAAAGCGCAAATCGTCAATTTTTTACGATGGCTCGGAACAGCACAAATTTGAATTGCGCTTTTGCAGCATAACCCGTGCTTGGCTCGTCTCGGCACTCAGTATCACGATTCGAAAAAAACCTATACTTTAATGAGATTTTATTTTAAATAATATAATGTTTTTTTTTAAATCCCGAGTGCGCCACAAGATGAACTGGACGGGTTATACCTACCTAGTAGTGGGACAAAAATGCAAAAATTAATTTTATTGCCTGGTATGTTATTATATTTGTTGCTCTATACAAGAAATGTCGAATCTATATTCTAATCTTCAGAAAAACGTCGATATTATAATATAATTATTTTATAATTTTGCTCGTAACGGTATACAATTTTATAAGAACTTGAGAGCTGACCGCGGCTTCTATAGAGCTCTGAAACCGCTCCTGCTCTATATAATGGTTTTGGTTTAAAATTTTATCGTTGATAATCAATTAAAAAAACTATATCATATTATATACATTATAATCGATATAAACTTACGTCAAATGGGATTTTTAATGATTTTAGAGAGGTATATCAATTTATTGAAAATTACAGCAGCTCTAGGCTGAGCCACTTACATACAATCTGCAAGGACTACCGATGGTAATATTAAGTTATGTTTATAATTTTTTGAGCGCAATTATTTGAGTTTATGAGTCATTTAAAAGGTATTTTTTTTTCGTTGCTATTTTATATTTATTTTTACGTTTTCGGGATGCAATAAATTATATTTTGTGCTTATGGACCACAGCCGTGTCACCAAACACGCGAATACGCGATTATTGGTCTCATCTCGTATCTAATTATTAGCTCGTCATGTTATGCAGTGCAGGCGGATAGTTTATAGCCCTAAAATGGTTTTGCTCTTGAATACGCATAAATATATATCATAAAATATACACAATGCTTTTAAAAAATAAGAAGTAGGTATACACCTTATATCAAATTATTTTTCTGACTAAAAACATCAATTTTTTATGAGTAAATTATATTAATTAAAAATAAAATCGTTGTTGAAATGGAAATTTAACAACACACTTGTTTTTTAAGACTGGAAAAGATCAACTGTTGTATTTTTAAAAATTGATTGACTGTAATACTCTTTATTGATACTCTACGCCATATTTACTGTGGTGGCATGGTGAGTGTCAACTCATATTATTATACCGTCCACTGCAAGATTCAGTCAATCGGTGTAATAGATATACAGTCAGACTTAGTTAACTCAAAGATGAAGGCATCAGCCAAAAAGTTTGAGTTACACAAGAAATTGAGTAAATAAATAGAATCCTTTAAATAGGAAATTTTAGGGACTGGCGAAAAAGTTTAAGGTATCAATGATTTTGTGTTAAAAAGTTCGAGTTCACTAGTTCACTAGTTTCACTTCAACTTCTAAGTTCACTGTAATTTTCTTCTTTTTTTTTTTGTTTTTCTGTTACATACAGCACGCTTTAGAGGAACTGATGTGGGAAATCATAGTGATATTATATAGTAATAGACTCGAAGGCCAGTGCATTAGTGATATCAAAGCTTTAGATAGCAAAGTATAATTTATTTAAAGTTTAAATTTAAATAGTTTTAAACGAACTTTAACTTTTAAAGTTTAATTTATTTTGTTAACTATTAACTCGTGATTTTACTTAATTACAGTGTTCATTAACTTTGAACTAATTAATAGTTAATCCATTTTAACGATCCACTCTCGTTTTTTACATTACCTATGTCCTATAAATATATATTTACCTGAAAATTACTCCGTATACACGCGCGTTATATTTTATTGACTATTGCCATTCGATTTAAGCAGCAGCTAGTTCAGTTTAAACTTAAAAGTAGCCAACTCGTCGCTCAAATGCCATAAGTCTCTACCACGACCCATTGAGAAAAGTTCGTCAACCGTACTTCAAACGTGCCTATAATTTACAATATACATACCATATATATACCAGGTACCTGGTAGTTGGCAAACTCACACTGAAAGTAAAAACAACGTGTCCCGAATTGTTAATTATCTTTAGGTGTATTGCGATGTATAATCAATTAGATTGACTTTATACTCAAGTCGCTTAATTTGTTTTTCACAACAATTTGTGCAGACGAAACTATTCGCGGTCTCGTGTTTTCTCCGTTCTCGGAAAAATGCAACGATTAATTTTCAATCTCAAATATACCGACAATATATATAGGGTAGGAGCCCTGGATTGGGTAAACAGCCGCAGATTTGACGTCTGACGAAATAAGCTCTTTAACCGCATTCAGAGTCCCCCCCCCAAAAAAAAAAAAAAAAAAATCTAATGATTACAATTCCCACTATCATGTAGAGTTCCAGAGTATAAAATACTTACTTTTTATTATCATTTGACAAAATCTCAATGTGTGACAATATATTAGTTTTTAAATTTTAAATTTCATTAATGTTAATGATTTGTTTCAAGTCTTGAATAATATACTCATTAGGTAAATTGAGGCAGACAGTGGCGTGATTTCCATTTAATAAATGTATATTTATCCATGATCATAGACATTATGAAAGAACTGTGGCTAAGGTTGGATTTGATTCAATTTATTATTATTATATTAATTGTCTCTTCATGTACGTGGTTGCATCAAAATTTATATTATGATCTACCACTGACAGTAATATAATATGTATTTACATTTAAATATTTGACTTTTTTGTTGTTGTTTTAATCAATATTATTTAGTTGGAAATAATACTGTAGCCAAATACATTATTATCCAATTGGGAATTGACGAAAATAAAGCACGTTTTGAAATCTATTAATTTAAAGAAAATAATAGCTAAAAATATAATAGGCACCTATAATTATTTAAACTCAAAAATATGTATTTTTCATTAAGCTCAGAAACTTGTAAAATATATTTTACGTGCAAATATGTTACAAATCACGTTTAATTATGTTAATATTATCAAATAAATTATTTATAAGCTATATTAAAATGATGATTATTCATGATTATTTTTTTTAATACCTACCTTCAGCGCCTATTTATTAATCTACCTATATATTATGGTGACTTAATATTATTGGATCAGTCGATAGAATTCAGCTGATAAGCTTCATTTGCGTATAATTTATCCGTAAAATACAATTATAATTTACATAATTTTTCTCCATTTCAAAACTTTTTTTTTAACCTGTTGAACCGATTGAGAACATTCATTGTCGGTTGAAACCAGTTAGAGACTCACACGGTTACCTGTATAGCCGGTCTCTGTATAATATAATATTATTTTGTTTGAAGTAGGTATTTATGTTACTCGAAAACGAACCGACGACGACGTCGTCTCTTAACAAAAACAATAACAATAGTCACTCTCGTGGATTGAGAAATAAATTGACAAAAAACAAATTGATACACCTCATAGAATGGGCTTACCTTTATCACTATAGGTGATATTATGTGTCGTAAGCAGAAATAAAAGGAGTGATATAGTGACCGACTGACCGACGTACATATACTCAGCTGTACACAGTGATTCACGGAGCAAGCCTTTTTTTTCTCTTTAAAATCTGATTTATGGAATTTTCAAATGTACTTATACCAACCAACTTACTGACTATATTTCCGTAACACTTAATATTTTCTTTTTATACCATCTAAAAAGTTTGAAATTACAGAAATGGTACAAGAAATCTCAAGTTTTCAAAAACACGAGTATATGGTATTTAAGCGCACTCAAAAAAATTCCATAAATCAGATTTTGATGCATGATTATCTGGAAAAAAAGCGTGTGGACATGCTCGGTAATAATCATCCGGCGTATATTATTATTATTATTACATTTTGAAGTTATACAGCTACCAGCGGCGCCTTCTATCACCGATCCAATTTGAATTTACACGGTCGGTCTATAAGTATAATATTATGAGATCTATAGTAACATGAGTAGTATTGTGTACAACAATATTATAATATTATTACGTACAACTGAGTGCGGGGAGCGCGGAAATCGTGTAAAATTGTTTTTAAAAAAATGTATATTAAAAAGGTGCTTTTACGTAACGTCTCTACCGACGGTAGGCACCTATACCTCCTATGTAAACGACTTCGGTCGAGGGGAGAACAAAACGCAAAAATTTAGAAGGAAAAAAAACCCACTGCAAAACGAAACACAACGGCGATATTCGCCGAGACCCGTTAAAACGGGTTTTTTTATAATATTATGTTCGCGCGATAGACTGTGTTATTATTATACGCGCGACAGCGTGGTGAACGAACACGAACAAGAAGTCGGTCGGCGACAGCCGCGGTAGGTGGTGAAGGGGAAGGGGGAAATGGCGATGTCGAAAAACTGTACACTCGGTCGTATATAATGTATATAGATGTATAATATAATATATAAAAAAAAAAAATAATATGTATTTCATTTTTTTTCTCTCGTACTGCACAATAATACAATCATGTTTGACGATGATAATAATATTATATTATGAATTTTTTTTTTTACATTATTATATAATATTACAATAATATGGATATTTTTATAATATAATAATAATAATAATATATAGATAGTAGAAAACAATAACAATTTTATTTTATGTAATAATAATAATTATATTATGTACAGGTTGTTAAAAATCATACGCATGTTATGATTTACGACTTTTTTATACGTCATAATATTGAAAAAAAAAACATATAGATAATTTTGCATTGTACATGTTTAAAAAATAAAAACTTATGAATAATATAAATAATCTATTACAGAATATTAGTTTCATGACGATGAATAATAATATTAATAAAAATCATAATAATATTATAGTGATCGTACAAATAAATTAATAAATAAATATCATTATATTGTAATATTCTTAGACAATAACATGCGAGAATACGCAATATAATATGATTGCATGTATAATATTTGTATATTAAGCATAATATTATAATATTCGATATTGTAATGCAAACGCACAACGATAAAGTAATATTGTAATATTGTATAATTATTAAGCTTTTCTTTTCATTATTATCTATTAAATTATTAATCATAATGATTACAATATTATTATGTATATAATAATATTAAATATTTTATCGTGTCTATGTTTTTCGACGCGTTAAAAAATAGGTACACCAAAAACACAAAAACCGAACAGCGGCAATACACGATAGTACGCGATCGAACGTTTATCACAGATATATTTTACGATAGGGGATGGGTAGGGGGTAATTGTTTCCGAAGATTCGGAATGGGGGGACGTAGAGGGGGGACCTTTTAAGTCATATTTTTAAAATTTTTTCTCAATTTTCCAATCATATTCAAAATAGCAACTATACAGTAATTTATTCCCGCGGATCTGTCACTGACTCGCGGTTACGAACACGCCAGCAGTAACGGAAATTTCTAAACATCTCGTCAACATTGATGATATTATATTTTATATTATTACGACTGCGGTGAAGAGAACGTTTTGTTTTGCATCATTGCAGGTAGGAGGTACCTAACTATTACACCACAGCCGGCCGCTTGCACTTACGGCACAACACACGTCCAAAGAAATAATACTTCAACTAAATTTTAGCAACGTCCTCGCCCGCCATCGCCCCCGTCCGTTTGAATGTTTTTGGCGTAACGTATTAAAAATATATTTTATTTATACTTTATACACACACATATACACCAATATAATATACATATATATTATATATAGTGTACGTGCAGGGCGATTCTCTCATTACACGGTCGCGGTTCACCAATAGTGTGGCACAAACGGAGTTTGTGTCGCGTCCAATCGTTATATTAAATGGAAAACCGCCCCGTACGTATTTAATTATATGTCGTATAATTGTTACAAGTTTATTTACACTTTATGATATTAATAATATATATATATATATATATCTGACGAACGCCACCTATGGATGAAGGAAACAAACGTCAATAGATGATTTACTGCGTTTATGATTTTCTCCTCTCCTCCCCAACAACACTAATAGTAAATCCCGCACCCGTCCAATTATCGTTTGATCAACAAGTGTGCGCTCGTCGTTCAGAAAGCAAAATAAAAATTATTATTATTTCGAGTTACGATAACAATATTAATAATATTATCTGTTTTATATTAAACACATATCTAGTATTACAATAATAAGACATTCGGTGGGCGACGAAAATATGTTCGATTGATATACGAACATCGTCAAAACTACCAGCTTTTAAAAAAAATAATAATATAATAAAAAAAAAAAAAAATAATAATAATAATAATTGTAAAAAAAAAAATAATAATTTACTTATATATCTATATATATATATATATATATAGATTTGCGTGCGAACGTATAACAAACAAAATACCTGTACGAATAATAACAATTATTATATTCGTCTTCATGGCCTGCCGCGGCAATCAATTGACCGCAACGGTAGTAGACTGGGCTGGGGCCGCGGTGGCCGACTTCCTGGACGACAGCATGTTCTTGAGGGTGGCCACCTCGGACGCTAGTCGGGCCACCTCGGACTTGAGTCTAGTGTCGTCGGCGGCGGCGGCGGCCGTCGGGGCGGTCGCCTGTACGGCACCGTCGGCCGGTTCACCGCCCATTGTGGCGGCGGCTGGCGACTGCATGGCAGCGGCACGGGGCGCAGCCACCGACACGGCGGTCGGGCACGCGGCCACCGAAGCGGACGACGGCCGGACGCCCCATTCGACGCCAAGGCTAATGCCCGAGTCGCGTTCGTCGCTGCTGCCCTCCGCGTCCCACGGCGGACTGGCCCGGCTGCTTCCGGGTTCCTGTTTGATAGCCTGCAGTGACAGAAGCGCCGTGGCCGCCACGTCCTTGTCGCCCAAGTGCGTCTTGTGGCGGAGCTTATGTGGCAGACAGTTGCCGCCACCGTTACCTCCACCGTTGTTGTTAACGATCGCTGCGATATTGTTGCCGTTGACGCCACCGATGATGCCTGCAGCGTTGTTGTCGTTGGTGTGGACCATGGAAACGTTGTTGTTGTTATTGAGAACCGCGATTGGTATACCTCCACCACCGCCACCGGTCATCATGGCCATCATGCCGTTTCCGTTAAAGTGGTGTCGGTGTCGGTGCTGATGATGGTGATTGTTGTTGTTGTTGTTGTTGTTTCCGACCAACGCACCGCTCGGTCCAACGACTCCACCCGCGGCTGCGGCTGCTGCCGCGGCCACGAACGCCAGCGATATGGGCACGCAAGACGATGACGTGTCGTCGCCACTGCCGCTGCTCAGTTCATACGGAGACGGTGGCCGGCGGCTGAGGTTCAGCACGCTGTTGGCGGCCGCCTCGAACGACGGTGGCTGAAGTGGTGGCAGAACGGGTGCAAAGGGGTACGGCGGGTACCCGGCCTGGGCCGCGGCGGCCACGGCTGCGGCTGCCACGGACATCGGCAGGCCACCGACGCCATTCGAACGATCACCCTGTTGTTGTTGGTGCTGTTGCTGTTGTTGTTGTTGTTGTTGTTGTTGCTGCTGTTGCTGGAGTTGGTGTTGGTCGACGGGGCTGCCGCAGTCGGACTGTGCGCCGCCATAATATGAGCCATTCATTTTGGGCGTGGTTGACTGGACGGGTTGGTGGATGACCGACGTGGGTATGGGACCAGACCCGTTCTGCGAATAACCCACCGACGAGGATGAAGACGATGTGGATAGTTTCGGGCGTTTCGTGATGCTCAACACTTGTTCATTTGTAGGCAGAGAAGCCATAACCTGGGTGAAGGCAAAATAAAAACCACTGTTAGTAAATCAACGTGACGTCAACTCTTTTGATCTATTTTTACGTGAAGGTTGTGGTATTTTTTGAGCGGGGGTGGGATTCATCATACTGATACTGATTTATGGATCTTTTGTCAAATTTTCAGTTAACTGTATGCGTTTAGTTTAATATTGGAACACGTGTGATTCATGTTACTGGAGGCTGGTTTTTTTTTTATTTAATATATAGGTGTTAGGTTTACGAATAGTCCTGCAAGAGACACTTAATCCAGAGAACGGTATAAGCGCATCGCCCTGTCGTGAACAACGAGCGGTGCTATATTACTACTCTGCACAACTTTGATTATTATAATGTACTCCCACACCAAATATATTAAATATTTTTATTCGCAAAATGAATGGCATATTTATTGGTAGGGGGGAGGGGTATATTGAATATATTTCTTCCCTCTCTTTTTCAATACTAGGTATAAACAGTTCAGTTGTTGCTTATAACTTTGTTATTCTGTGGGCTGTGATTGAGATTAAACAATAATAACAACAAAATTAAATATGATGAAAGATTATTTTTGGCTAGAATATCAGCATTAAGAGAATTATATACATTTTTAGAGAACCATTTATTAATTTTGAGATTATGCATATAAGTAATAAAAAAAAATATTTCATATCTCCCCTCCAAAGAAAATCGAATATACGCCTCTGCACAAAATAACACTGATAATTCAGTATGTTTGAGTAAGTCTTTCATACAATGATTTTTATTAACAAGCTGGACTAATGCATCTTATTTTTGATGTTTGAATTATTACCTGTTCGACGCTGACCACAGCCTCGCCGCTGATCCCGAACTTGTCTTTGATGGCCGAGAGTTGGGCTTTGAGCACATGGTTCTCCTTGCTGAGTTCGACCACCCGCTGCTCGAGGATCATGTCATTGAATCGCCTCTTTTCGCGGGAACGCTTGGCTGCTTCGTTGTTTCTCCGCCTCCGATCCCAGTAGCTTTCATCCTTCTTGTTATCCGGTATAAACTCGCGCTGCTTGCGCTGAGCAAAGAACTCCTTATGCTGTAAGTGCGCCGTCAGATCGAACCCGGGTGGATACGGTTCACCGGGTCCTGGCGATTCTGGTCCAGGTGATACTGAGTCATCGTACCTCATGCTACCGGGATCACCCGATTGTTCTATGTCACTACAATATTGTGGCATGGCTCCACCACTGTTTTGCTGCTGCTGTTGCTGTTGTTGGCGTTGCAGGTGAATTTGGTGAAGTTGTTGCTGTTGTTGCTGATGGAGTTTCTGTTGCTGTTGCTGATGGTGGTGCTGTTGCTGTTGCTGTTGCTGGTGCTGGTTTGGTTGCTGCGACTGCTGCTGCTGCTGCTGAGTTTTCTGTTGATGATGATAACTGTTGTCCGTGTCCGCTACCATTTCTCAACCTTTAACACAAAACATTTCGTGAATATGAGTTTCATATCGTAAAATATAATTACATTATATTATAATATTGACGGACAGACCGTCACACGAATAATGTATAAATCTATGAGAAATATCGTAAAAATAAAAAAAAAAAATTAAAAAATAAATAAATATAAATAAATAAATATTTTAACGCACTAATTGAACAAATTAAATTAAACTTGTAACACAGACGGAAATAAAATTGGAAAGGTTTTTTTGGTATTATATATGTGTGATTACACAGCATTCTGCTAACTACAGTTTGTTGTGAAAGGAGACAAGCGCATGGAAAGATCCCATTCGGATGCCAAATAGGTAAATCGATTAAGGGGATTCTTATATGTAATATTAACTCCTATCGACTATGCCTACAAAAAGAATTCAATTATATTTGTTCTCGAATACACCTCTCTAATCTTGGCGACGCGTTATTCGTGAAACCCTTCAAACCAGCCGTTCCCGAGGAATCGTCTATACTGCATTACGGCAGGGGATGGGATTTAGTGCCGTAAAACCAAACGACGACAATGACGAAGACGATTTGGGAAAATCTGTGACGTAGAATGTAGTATACATGTATATTAGTTTGTGTTATTTTAATGGTTGTATCGGATTACGCATATAAGTGTCGGCAACCTTGAGCGAAACATCGTTAATGCAGCGGCGGCGGTGGAATTCCGAAGCTACTGTTTCACAACACACACGTGCCGCGGTAAAAAAATTACTACATACTCCCCTCCCTTCTACACACCTGACTATCGACGGTTAAACACGCTCGCGGGAAAGTGTCGGAAAAGGGGACCCCTGATCGTTATAATCCTAAACTGAAGGAATCGAAAAATTCGAAATCTGCAATATTCTTCTTATATGTTTAATACATTCAACAGGCCAGAGATATTGATTGCGCTGTGCGAGGTGACTAATTCGCATTATCCGTAGATATTACGTATTAATATGTCGTAGTGCTAAGTTTTATACGGCCATCGTGTTATAACACAAGAATAAATAATCTACGCGTATAATATAAACATATATACCTACATGATGTTATATAAATCGCCGGACCAGCCAAGGACAGCGAGATCGAGGAAATACAATAATAATAAAAACCGAGCAAGGTCGCTGTAACGATATCCGACGATGTCTTAACACTGGTTCCGTTCCGTCCAACTTATTTTACCTATATTTACACGGTATCGCGCAATTTATTGTTATTATATAATATAGTATACCGCAATGCAGTAAAAGGTAGGTAGGTTACCTTTAACTAAATGTAAGTCTCTGCAGATGTATGCGTGCAGCCAACCCGATTGATAAAGGTGAGCGGACCGTATTTACAATCGCCATAATTGTATAGTTAACGTGTTATATAATATTATTAATTTGACCTTTAAAAAACATCGTCGAGGTGAATGCCAGTCGATAGCAATATAATATAATAGTATCTTAATATTATTATAGGTATTCGACTTGGCACTGGTCGAGGATCGACAAAAACCAAAATCAATAGCCGTCAACAAACGTAAAACTCGTCAGCCAACACAGCTCTATATGTCCACCTGAATCTATCCATCCGCAGTATCGGAATTAAACGAGTTTTTTTTCTACATCAATAGTATAATAGAAATAATATAAACACCAAATGCGATGCGATTCCCGCGTGATTAATGTACCTCCCTACGCCATGGATCATAGTGAGGATCACAAAATCAAAAAATACACAGGGTCGTGTATGATAAGTAGTAAGGCAATCGTCGATGAACAGCTGAAAGTTCAACACTACTGCAGATGATGCGATTCCCAATTACATAATTATTATTTTCTCCGTTCCGAAGAAATAACATTGTGAAGAATATTGTGACCGTCATACAGGTCCGGATATCCGGTCGCGACCGTCTGACCAAACGAGACATTTCGCGTATACAATACAATAATAATATTATTATAGCCAATAATGATTAACGAAAAGGCGTCTGTCAGCGAGTGTACATCAATTATGTATAATATTGACGATGATAATATTCAGTATTATAATAGCAGTAATGACTAAAACAACAAACAATAATAATTATTATAACACGATTGTCGATACCTCTACATTGTCCGTAATACAATCGGTAGTAATATAGTCTAGAGCATGTAGTCTGCAACAGGTAAATTATTTCAATATGGTATTATATAATTTATAGGCGCCTCGTCAGCAGCTGTTATACGACTCATCACTCGCGTTTCCACACTTTATTATTACTAAATCATAATAATTATTTGTTTGTACATAATAAAAATAATAATAATAATATGCATAGCGTCGGTGGATGAAAACACTATCGTGTTGTTCCAATATATTATTATAATTTTATTTTACTAATGTCCTAGAATTTTTTTTTATTCTAATTTTCCTTTACCTCATCTCCGTTTTCCATAAAACGTTTTCGTTTCAGCCAGTGCGCGAGATCTCACATAAACGCGAGCTCATAAATGAATAGACCGAATTATGATATTATAAACACACGCGATAATAACAGACGTGTCTCGTCTCGCCTTTAATAATTGTTTAACGACGTTTTATGCAAATATGCCATACCGTCCCCCGTTGATGGAATGAAAACTGCAACCTTATCGCTCTAAAGGTAATCCGGCCATAAGCATACTCCGCTGACCTTATATCGACAGGGTAAAATATGGTCAAAAAATAATATAACCTATAAGTTTTTACGTTCTTCTAAAAATATTCAACTTTACTATTTTATTTGAACTTTAAAGTACCTATAATTAGGTAGATTAAATGACCTAAATTACCTACGCTGTTCCAAAAATTATTCGGGAAGAGCCAAGGGGATAACCTTCATTTTAGCCACTATTATTATTCATTAGCCGCTAACACTTTAAACACATGAGATCACGTCTTAATATTACGATTACTGTAATATATTACACGAAAAAAATCAGTTTTTACTAATTCACTACATAATATAATTACCTAAGAGATCAGTATTTGGTACATACCCGTACCAAGGGCATACAGGATATAATGTTATAATTATTTATAAATGGTACGATTTTTTTTCTCCGAATTAAACGTTAATTTAATAGGTTAGGTTAGGCATATTATATACTAAAATATAATTATTTACACTTGATAATTATCACTTTTTCTACTATTGTATTGTATACATCATATTAACTCTTTATAAATTATAATATGTATTACTTATATCATCGCGTATGCATAAAAAATAAAAAAAAAATCAAAGTCAACAGCTAACCCCGTGCGCACGCTTATAAACCCAGTAATCGTGGCGCCGGCTTCGTAATTTATACATATCATTATCGTCCCCGTTATAATTATTGCAATATTACGTTATTACACATAAAAAATAGTTAACAGTATCACAACCACATTGATATTTAAGCGCTACTATGATGATGATGATAATAATAATAATAATATCGACATCACAATAACGATGTTGCAACGAGCGTGTTGGATGTTGACCCCACCGGCGTTCCCTCGGTTTTTGGATTTGCCTTATCACTATAATATTAACTTATTATTACTATTTATAAATAACTGCAGCTGCCGTCTTGTATAATCGTACATATTTTATTCATATATTCTCTTTCTCCATAGTCCCAACGACGATATTAGGATAACGGTAATAATATTAATTTTTTTATATATTTTACGATCATTCTATTGATTTTTGTTTAATATCAAACCGATGAAATCAACAGGTGCGTGGTTATCGTCGCCTGTGCTTCGCAAGAGAACACACCACTCACGGACACGTCGGTTAATGATTGATCATAACATTAACGATATGTGCATGTAGTAATTGCTTACGTCACACCAAGTCGGACCATTTTATATTATATGTATACATCGGATAAACGATAATCGTCGGTACTTATACATCTTAAGCCCTCCAAAAATGTTATTAGTCCTCCCCCCACCAAAAATAAAAACTGGCAGAGTTGTGCGCGAGTGAAGCCCCCCAAGGCTCACATTGATATTACAAATGATAGTCCCCCACCCCTGAAATTTTAATGTATTTTCGACCACGTACCTGTCCAATAATACATTCAAGATTTAAAAAATAAAAAAACAAATCCGATCGCCACGGTGCCCAATAAGTATCGGGCGGGGTCCCAAATACAACGATACATAATATTATTATTTTAAACACAATGAAACGCATTACGCGGGTTTATGTAATATCGTGCACGCACGCATTATTACGCTTGTAGTATACGTTTTGAAATCGCCTGATGACATTGTGCGCGAATTTTACGCGTCGTAAAAAACTCGACGGCCTTGGACGTGTTACACACGACTCGGGTTGAGCAAAAAGCAGAGAGAGAGAGAAAATTAAATAAATAAACGAAATAAAATAAAATATACACTGCCAAACGCCACCGCCGCCGACGTCAATGCAAGTGTTCGGCGCGTATATATTACTATTATTATTTTTATTATTATGAGATAATCGTCATCATCGTCGGCGTCGCCGCGTTGGGTGTGCTGTTGTGTATGTTATTTCTTTTTCATCATTTCGCGCGCGTCGAAGATAATACGCGACCGTATAATACAATATCATCATTATCATTGTGTGGGATCTTGTAGGCCAACTCGCTCCAACCGTATTAGCCTTCACCCTCAAGGTGAAGTTTATACATTATATTATCATTATGTTGTACGAAACGATTTCGTCCAAAATGTTTTTGGCAAAACCGATTTTGGGTCTTTATTTTTTCGTCTCGTTTTGTTTTATCATTTTTTTTTATTATTATTATTATTTCCTATTTATTTGTTTTGCACAACGAGCCCCGCGCTAGTTATAATAATTCGTCTGTGTCATAATAATTTTGTACGACATGCTCTCGACGCGCGCGATTGTTATTTAACATTGATGTGCAGTAACACAGTCGTCCCAGACCAGTTATTTATGTTTATCATATTAAACTATATATAATATATATATATATGTATATATGCATTTTTTTCATTTTTAGCTCGGCGAATATTTTTATGCGCCGGCCTTTGGCACGCGGTCGTCCACTTGGCCCCCGAACGCAAACGTGCGTGTTTCGCGTGCGCGCCGATAATATGGCGAGAACGATACGACCCCTTCCATCGCCACTGCGACACCGATTCAACGAAAATCCCAACAACCGCGGATACCTGTTACGCGGTATAATAATATTATGATATTGTCACGACGACGTTACCTGTTGTGTGTAACCTGCCTTTACTCTCTATACCGCTATAATTTGATGTGTTGTTCTATTTGATCACAATATTATCTTGGTATACATATATTATTTAGAACCCGGTTAAAGGTTAGCGAGTGTAACCTTTCAACCACGTTGTGTGTCGTGTCGTGCGTAATAACTATGGTTATAACTAGTAACCGTATTGGTTTTAAAGTTGAGCTTTATAGTCAATCCTTGGTATATTCGGTTACAACTTGGTTATTACAAAATGCTAAAATAATAACGTCCAATCAGAAGGCGATTAGATCGACAATACACGGCACACGACGTAGCTGTGAATCCGGCTTTAAAAACGTTTTATCAGCAACGAATTCGATAACCGTTTGACCGCCGTAACTTCACAAGTTGGATATTTATTAACTTTATGCTAACACCTAGGAGCAAATGGTATAGTGAAAAGATAATTATAGAGTTCCGCCAACTACATCACTGGCATCTTAATACGACGTGTTAAATTATGGACGACACGATTGAGTTAAGGCATTATCAGTATGTCCCTACGTTTAAGGACCGGTCGTCATAGAGAGAAAAGTTAACACCAGTGGCAAGACAAGCGCGGTCTTGAAAAGCGGTTGTTTTTCGAATTTTTTTTTTAAATCAGTGGTAAATATGAGTGCTTAGTACAAAAGTGAAAAACAGTAACCAAAATGTTTAAAAATAAGTTAAAAAGATTGAATAGAATTCTCATTGAATATCAGATAGGTGTGGTGGATAGATTTTAGATCACTTGTGGGTTTTATTAGTTTCGTATTAACACTGGTCGACGGTCGACTTAACAATACATATTATGTTTTTCATATTGATTATTTTTTATTTTTAATACGGAATGATAAGATAATATCATTACAATGTTAAAAAACGACATTACGTAACACCTAGGTTGGTCTGCTGATATAAACATTGATCAATATCCCATTGCAATATTTATGTATGTATTATACACATGTAGGTATAACTGTTCTGGTCAGGTCACGTTGTGCGTGGTATAATAATAATTGTGCGACCGTGTGTCGATAATATTGCCGGGTTCCAATATATCGTGTCGTGTACAGAGTTTAATTATTATACGCGAGTTACCTCCTATACGTGTTCTAGATGCACCACGGAACTCAACACGCTTATGGTAGTATTCCACTATAACCGTGCTCAGAATATTCTTCATGATCACCGAATTAAAAAAAAAAAAAAGTTTGGGTAAAACTACGATTACAATTTACATTTCGTAATGTAGGACGAGCTCGGTCCGCCCATCGGTTATAACGACCGCGGAAATAAAGTCATAATATTATTACGCTATTATATCAAATGGGCCCGTAGGGTACCCATTATCTGCACAGCACAATAAGACGCCTAGTTGGATGATGGGGAACGACGAAATAATATTGAGAAGCGAAAAAAACCGGAACGAGACAGCGGCCGTTCCGTTCTATTTCCGCGCTCCGATTCCCGCCGTGCTCTACTATACTACATTTTACCTATATTGTTACCGTCATAGGTACCACATCTGATTTAAGCGCCGGGTCGACCCGGATACTTCCGGTCACGCCATTCGGAAGTAGTTCCGATCTTCACACTCACGACTATAATTTCCGCCCAAATCGAACTTTTCGTTCGGTACACGCGCAGAGTAGCACGAGAGGCGCACCATATCAAAAGTGCGTGACCAGTGACCACTCGACCTGAGCACACACACACATACAATACACACATGTCTTTGCAACTTGCTCTTAACGGTGAAAAAGAATTATTGCGAGAAAACTTTAATGCCGGTTTGCCGCTGACGAAATCGCACCAGCTAATTCAGTCATGACGTGTAAACTATAGTGTTGGCCGACGAGTCTATTTATAGATGATATATTTAAATTGGACGAAACGACATGAGTGACGTTTATTTATTTTTATCCTCGACACCTGTTTTTTTTTTAAATACCCACCACCGCGGAGTAAGTACTTGTTTTGCTGACGACTTGTACCGTGTGTACCTACGTCAAAATAGTGATTTAACATGTTATGGATATTCTACTCACGTTATTATATCGTAGGCACATGGCACGCGTGGATTTTGTGAAATTATTCATGTTTATACTTGCGGCTGACTGTAAGAATTTAGTGCTATTTAAATCGATGGTTTCCTGTGCTAAACGTATATGTTTTTAATTTTTTAAAGTTGTATAGCAATGGTCGGCTAACCCGGTCCTGATTTTCAACGACACCACTCACATCTACCCACCTCTCCGATGAATATGCAAACAACTACTATTATCTAAAATTACGATGTGTCACCAACTGATAAGAATTTCGGTTTTAAACACGGGACAATCGTATTATATTCCGAAATCGTATGGTCAGCAAAACAATGTTTACTCGTACCTACTGCAGAGTACAACAGCCTGTCACCCGATATTGACGTTGGTTTATTTTTTACACATTCTTTATCTACTCAGTTATTTTTTTGTTGATTAGCTTATTTATTTGCATATGTGGATAAAAATATTGGGTAAGAAAACATTATTTAATCTAATAGATTTTTTTCTCGTAATAATATAATAAATTCAATAACCTAACATTATAAATATACTCTTATTCTACAAGTTGTTTTTAACAATTAACAAGTAAAAACAGTAATTATGATGAACATTTATTTCGCGTAATTTAGCTAATTTAATATTATTTATGATTTGAATAAAATACACAATTATATTTCTCTATCTACGTGAATCCTATGATTGTTATAGCAGCATTGCCCTCCATAATGGCACCAAGAAATTATAATAATTACGTTTTGTTGATCCTACGACATTGATCGGTTGAGAACCTTTCTCAGTAACCTTCATCGGGGTCTAAAAAAACATTAAATACTGGATCATCCGAGCATTGCATATTCACCTGTACGAGTATCATATTATAAATAATACAATTGTATATTGTGTAAGCATATTATAATATTATACACTATCGAGTATTCTATTTTTGTTACGGTATACTTGAACATACGATAATTACGAAGGATTTAATGATATAATTAAATCGGAATAATAATTGCGTAACGGTTTCCTAGTGGGATCGACCAGATAAAAAATAATAATAATAACTTTATTGTGGAAATCAGTCGAATAGGCTTTTGCAGAGACCCACGCTCGTAAAACCCATGTCCTGTACATTATTTTAATAAGCAAGGCTTAGTAATAGGTGAAGTGCCTAGATATTTACTTTTTAAATGTGTAATATACAGGTAAATAAGTACCTATTTATTAGATATTTTTCTCATTGTTTCGATTCAGCCACTGTGTATCGTGTGACTGGGTTAATGTTATTCTTATGACCATAAACAAATGGGAATGGATGTTCATTATCCACCGGCAACATATTTATAGTGATTCATATTTAAGAAGCTGAGGTAAGTTATCATGTCACAGTTTAATTACCACAATACAGTTAGATTGATGGATGAGCCTCAGTCGGCCGTAGTTGTAATTACAATCGCAGTGCTTCACTTGCACATTCAGCTACTGAAATCCGAAAGAAACAAAAAAAAACATAATCGAATAGATAGATAGGTCGTGGTAATGTGCGTAACTATTCATATAAAATATTAGATATTTTTACGTGGCGCGTGTACCTCTATTCGTAGCTGTTATAGCGATGACCGACATAAAAATCGTTACGATAGCGCGTTATTACGATACGATAATATCGTTTCGCACTCAATATTATCGACCCGGATTCGTTGTGTTTTACCGTGACGACAATTTGTTTTTTTTTGTTCTCTAATGCAATCGCCGTCACTGTGTCAATAGTCCATACCGACCGACGACGGTGACGTGTACCTTTGTAGGTATACATAATAATATATAATAATATGTAGGTAATATATGTAGGTGATATTATTATGTTTTAACTTTTAAATATTATTATATTGTGTATTTGGATCACTGTCTCGACTAATTTCGCGTTCCGGGGGTAATGATCTGCTGCAGTATAATATATCGTTATGTTTCTATTATAATAATTGCTGTTATTATTGCTGGTACCTATATAGGTACATAATATTGCACGCCGCCCAACATATAATATGCTACAAGTACACACGCAATATAGGCTTATATATGCATAAACAATAAAAGGTAAAACGATACATTTGATGATGATAATAATAATAATAATATTATGTGTGACAGCATAATTATATACACGCGTAGTGGCCAGAACCACAAGATGATAACACTGCCAAGTTGATAACACGCGAATATGGTGATAATGACCTACTATAATTGTAGTTATCTATAGGTACAAAGTAGGAAGTACACTCTAAATGCTCTTCTGACGTAGGAATCGACTGAACAAAACGTCGATGATATTACATTTCGATTTCGACCACGACCATGGTTGCGGTGGTACAATAGGCACGGTATGAACTATATACAGAGTGATCCATTTAATGTAAGACACACATTATTTCAAAAAGTATTTACGTTATTAAAAATATTTTTGTTACAAAACATTTTTCAAAAAAATTATTTTTTAAGATATTTTTTAACTTTATTATTTTTAATTTTTATTACTTTTTTGAATACAATATACAGTTTTAATTTTATAAACCAAAGCAGAATATTTATGAGTTATAAGTATTTGGAGTATATACTGAGTATACTCAAAAAAATATTCTGCTCTAAATTATAAAATTAAAACTATAAGTTGTAATTGAAAAAAGTAAAAAACTTAAAAATAGTAAGGCTAAAAATATTTAATTTTTGAAAAAATGTTGCTTTGTAACGACTTGATATCATGTAATAAAAATATTATCAAAAACGTAAATACTTTTTGAAATATTGAGTATCTCGCGTTAAATAGATCATACTGTATTTAGGTAGGTACGAGTTAATCGTATATTAAAATAATAAGTTACACATTTTAAATCGTCTACTTTAATGATTGCATATTTTCATATTATATGTATACTGTATAATAATATTATATAAACATATACCATTTACATAATATTATGATCAATATTTTCGTTTCGTGACTATTGGGATGTCAAAAAAAAAAAATATCTATAATATTGTGTTTACTATTATGATGCTAATTATTTCAGTTGAATATGTATTATGAGTTTTTATTTTACACTGTTGACAAAAGCGTCATGCAACTGAATAATTACAGATATGTGTTTGGCTAAAAAAAAAAAATTTATCGTCCCGAAAGGACGCCAACAAACTAAATAATCATTTCGGTGGAGCACACAATACATTGGCCTACCAAGAATGAACCATTTCTTTTTTTTAAACTACTGTAGTCCGTCTATTTAAAAATAAAAACCATGCATTATTCTCAGACATAGTAAAATAAATACATACCCGTGAGATAATGAAAAGATATTCCATTATATATAAGGTACCCTAAGTACTAAAATCCGAAATTAATAGCAAATGTTTTATAGTCGTTAGCGGTGGGTAGCTGCTACATTACAAGTATGCATTTTTTTGAACAAAATATTTACGTCGACTGCACTTTGCCGTTAATTAAATTAACATTATGTTTTTCATAAATTCTCGATATTCCAATTAACTACCTTTAAATTGTCGTAGAACAACCGCAAACAACGGGGAACGGATACAATAGACATTCTACAAATAATTAAATTAAATCAGTTAAATGCGCCGCGGTTAACGATTTATTTTTTATCAAACCTAATTATTATTATTTTACAAGAAGTAGCTGGTTTAATTTTGGTTTAATGTTTTATTAATGAAATCATTTCGAACGTATTTTCGGCCGTGTGTCAACTACCGTCAAATAACAATATTGCATTTTGCCCATAAAGTCTAATAATGGCACACCGCTTTACTTATACCTGGGTATATTTTGTTTATGGAAACAATTTTAAAACTGCTCTCAAAAATATCTTTTGTAACAAACATAACGTACGATCGGAAAAAAGAAACAAGGTATGCTTTTGTGTCATAACAAAATCGAAAAATTCAATTAGTGCTTATAAAATCACTAATCGCATTGATATCTACTACCTTATCGTTTTTATAATCATAAATAAGGCGTACCTATTTTTCCTATTATATTATTATCTTCACCATTTATCTCTGAGTATATGCTCCGAATCGATTAAACGTAATTGAGTCATTTCATATATAAATTCATAACAGTAGTCGTAACTGCAATATCTTGTTGCTTAAAAATTAATATTTTCAACGTCCACAATAAAAATGCATATAGGTATATTTTTATACTCTTTTCTATATTAAAACGAGTATTTTAATACCGATGCATTACGGAAATGTTGAGGAAACAATAATTCTCATGTACTCGCGCGATATTCGAGAAGTCGGAATAAGTGGCCAACAATTGTTGGGTGCCTTGTAACGGGCGTGCATAATATACTCGATTCATTGCGAAAACGTTTTGGTCTACACATTCATTAAAAGACAAAGTACGCTGATTACTCCTTGGCAGCAACCTTGAACTATAATTGCATTATGACAAAAAGTACGATGAACCCAATTCACTAGAGATTTTAGCTGAACATATACTTATATTACATTTATGGTGGATTGGGAAACGTACTATTTGCTATGGGACTATATACCATATCTGTTGCGAAAATATTTTCAACATTTTTCAAGTGCCTACTTAGGTAGGTATGTTATATTTACGTTATTACCTATGTATTTATAAAACATTTACACGCGATAAAAAAAAAAAAAATGTAACGCGTTTGAAGAATGAAGTAAACTTTTTATTAATTGTCTTATTTAACGAGATTACGAAAAACTATGTACCTTATACCTAAACCCCTTTCGTAGCCTAACACATACTTATATTTAATATTATATAAACCAGGGCTTGCATTTGAAATCAAAATTTAGGTTTACGTTATTTAAATTTAATGTTATAGGTATACTATTTTTGCGTTTATCGTTATTCAGAATTTAAACGTTACACAAGCTTTACGTTTATCTTTATTTAGAATTAAAACGTTATACAACTTTTGCGTATATTGTTTATCATTTATCGTTAAAAACAATATCTAATGCGGGCGGTAATGGCCCATTTACGGAATATAATAAATTTTTGGATTCATTTCTAAATCATATGGAATAAATATTTCAACGAAACCAATATTATAACTTTTAAGCAAATTGATTTTAAATCATTTCGTTTTGTGTTATATTTTGTTTAATGATATTCTATACATTTTGTTAATCGGTATTGTTTTATTTTGTGATATTTAATTATTTTTGTTTGCTGTTTTCCGTTTTAATTACATTTACACATTTCAATCGTATTTTGTCATATATAACGTTTCTACAACGTTTGCAAGCCCTGATATAAATAACAATTATTGTCGAGTGATTTTTAGTAGCATAATATAATGTTAAAAAATGAATTGGAAAATAAAACATTATAGAATACTGTAAAATAAAAATAGTTTCTTTGGGTAGATATTTTATAAATTTATAATATAATGAAGTTTGTGATAGACTTGGATTCAATTATAATAAACTATTGCAGTATCTTAATAATAATGAATTTTTTTTTTTTCGAAGAACATCGCGTAAAGACTGAAGTTTCTGGCAGTTGTTTTAAGTTCATGATGCGTTACTCGGATATAGGTGTGCGAAATAATATTATTTTATAATTATTATAAAATAAACAAAATCTTCAAAGGCCATCGTTTCATATTATTTGGAGGGAATTTTTTTTGCATTAATTTTTTGATTTTACTACCTATACTTATGAGATACAAATTCATTATACCTACGATATTTGTTTACCTACTCGCACGCAATAAATCTCATATAATTATTAAACGTGACTTTAAGCGAGTGAGCGAAACATAATAATTAATCATCGCGGCGTGTTCTCGTTTTACGCTTGTCATAATAACTCTTATGTAATATGCCTAATATAATAATTAAAATTATAATTTATTTTTGAAAAACTACACCGACCCAGCTAGATCCCGAGTTGTTGCAACAACGACAAGATGCTAATACTAAGTTGACAGTGTGTATTGGTTACTAACATCTCTCGTATTGTCTCGGGCGCGCAGAGATTTGAATGCTGGGGCTGCAGTCGCGATTGCGAGAACGGCGCGCGGACGAGTGGTGTCTGCGCGGAGCGGAGCCGACGATCGCGCCGGGAAAAGAGGAATTGCGGGCGAAGAAAAAAATGTTTCGAACAATTTTACCGACGGCAACAACGGATATGCAAAGCGTCGTAGGTGTAATACAATATTTAACATACAATATTTTCGGTGCGTTGGAAGTGTAAAATAAATTAATAATATTGCAATACTCACGATTGGACTGTGTGCGGCGCGCGGGCTGTTGACGGCGTTTAGGACGGAGCGATATCCATGTGTTGTGGCGCCTGCGTACGCGTCGAAAAAAAAAAAAAAATCGTAAAAACGTTTGTTATTAGTTTTTCGTTGACTTGCGAGTAAAACTGCAGTTGTCGATCAATTAATATTTAAGATTAAAAATGTTCGACGTCAATTATATTATATATTGTCGTCGCGAATCGGAGACGGAATAATAATAACGTTATAACCGGCAGCCGGTGTGGCGGCGAACAGGCGAGCCGGAGAGTGTCGTGAACGCGATCGCGGACGAATAGTAAATACACACTGACGGCCGGCACAGCGCGAAGCGGAATGAGAAATAAACAATTATGAAAAAATAAATAACAGCGGTTTACGCAGTGTCGCGGCAGTACCAGCTGAGCGGACGCGACGGAAAAGACTGCCGCCGGTTGCCTCGTCGCTGCCGCTGCGATTATATTATTATTATTATTATTATTATTACCATATCACTATAATATTATTATTATTTCTACTATTACTATATTATATTATTATCGTTGTTGTGGTATGACGCCGCCTCCGCGCGTACAATACGACGCACGCTGGTCGGGACGTCGGTGGGGGACCAGCGGGCACTCCCGCCAAACGGCTTCGCGGCCCCCACCGCCACGACCGACGGCCACGGTTTTTGGAGGCGGCGGTGGCGGGCGGCGGCGTCCGGTCGACGCGTGTCCGCGGCAGTGCCCGCGCAGATCGGCCCGGCCGGTGGCGTCCGTTCGTGCGCCGGTGATTTGTACGTACAAAAAAAAAAAAATTAGAAAAATATAATATAATAATACGTTATCCGATATAAGTGCGTTATTATTATTATGTTATGGGCACTGCGGGGAAAAAAAAACCAGCGGAACAATAGTAATAACATTATGCAAAACCACGTCCCCGCAGGTCGTTCGGTTTCGACCGTTGCGGACGGACGTCTTGTGTATTTTTTTACGGTCTATATGGTTTTGTGGGGAGGTGGTTGGGGGTTATAAGAATGCCAAAAATAATTTCGCTGATAAATATTTGGACCGAATAATATTATACCAGACAATTTTTAAGCTGAAAAATATTTTAGACGACAATATTTGATCCAAAAATATTTCAGCTGAAAATTATTTAGCCGGAGTGTTTTATCCCACAAATATTTTAGCTGTCGGCTAAAATACTGTGGGCCAAAATTTTTGTCGACTACAACACTGCCAGCTGAAATATTTGTCAACTTAAATATAGTTCTACAAAAATAATTAAAAATTGATGGCTAATATATAAATCTGATAATATTTATTTATTTATTCGCTCGTCAAAAGACAAATAGATCAAGTATTTTCCGACAAAATAAGGGGGCTATATTTTGTTGGAAGTGTATTTTTTCGGAACTGTATACCATAACCCATAATCAATACATTTCCAATAAAATATTTTCCATTAAAATGGGTTTTCGCAAAAATACGTTTCAACGATATATAGTTGCTAGAATTGAAGTTCATAGAAAAATATTTTCAGCCAAATACGTTTTCGAATAAATATGATTCATTTAACCCATATATTTCTGATAAAATGCGTTTTTGACGAAACGCGTTTCCGAAAAATTCATTTCTGACAAAATTAATTTTTGACTAAATCATTTCCGAATAAATATGGTTCTGAAAAATGCGTTTCCGACATAAAACGTTTCCAACAAAATGCATTTCTGATAAAACATTTCATATACACCTCCAATCTACATCGGTCAGACAAGATTTGAAATTGTCTTATCAGGTCAGTCGAAAACAGGCCGACGAGACCTATTTCCGAGACGACGGGATGAAATTTCAAGGGTGTATATATTATTATATATACCTATATTATGAAGATTGTTTCATCAACTACAAGATTAATAGCTTACAAATCGCATTTTTTATTAATTTTTTAATTCGATATTCGGTAGTTTTATAATTTATTAACATTTGAAAATTGTTCCATATTTGTTTCTGGTAGATGCCCATATGTGAAATTCATTTCTAGCCCATTTAAAATGTAAACAGACGTCGAGATATCGAGATATCAAAGGTAGTATCAATAGTGGAGTAGGTCTACTCTACACTGTTTATACATAATATTATGTAAACGAGGCCAATACCGCTGTGGGTCGTAATTGCACGAGCAAAACAATTGCGGGGCTAATAACTCTAACGGTAGTTGTAATTATTATTATTTTTTAGTTCGGTGTAATATTAGATATTATAACATAGCTGGTACATGATAAGGTTAAGTACACGGTGGTGATCGGAAGACGGAAACTACTCATAACATTCGATACAATATTTTATTATTTTTTTTTATGTTAAAATTGTATTACGAAGGAGCTTTACTCGAGTAGTTGGGATTTTAGTCCATATGGGGAGATGTCTGTAGCAAAAAAGACGTTGCTCTCGCGGAATTTGGTCTATTTTACCGGCTATACAGCAGTATAATATTATGACGCATATTCACAGGCTGCAGCTAATTTATATGTAGATAATAACCGTGATGTAGTCCAGGCGCGTTAAAGACGCTATATAGTGAGCTAGTTTCTGTTGTGCTTAAAACTATAATTACAATACATGCATTATATTATATGGCTGTGAATTGTGATGAATAATAATTCATAGTGAGCTGCAGTTTCCACTTTCAACAGCAACACGTATACTATTATGATATATAAGTATACCATAACAGTATACGTAGTAGTGATCGTTTATTTCCAACACGTACTGCATCACACCTAATATGCATATATATATATATTGTATACTATATAATACATTATTATGATATTTAGGTTAATTCTTCTAATAATACACAACAGTTATACAAACAACTACTGTAATTTTATATTTTATTTTGGATTTAGGTACGTTTATTTTAGTTGTGTATATTATATAATATATTTTAAAAATAATATATCGAATAAAAAATATATGTACCTAATATTGGATCTAGTATTTATTATATTATACTTAGAACATTTTTATAAATTATAAATATTGATAAAATAACATAAATTACTAAAATGTTCAAATTTTGCATAGCCCCATATCTTTCAATCCCATTATCATGGATTTATCATTATCTTGTGTACACAAAGTTAAATAACTTAAAAATCATTCGTTTGCACTTTTATTCAATATTTTATATAAATCCAAAACCTAATTTGTGTTTATTGTAAAAATATTTCCTTATAGACTGTGCAACCTCTAAATTAAAAACAATTAAAAAAAATATGCATAATATTATATATTATTATATACTTTTTGTGTTATTTATTACGATTAATAACACTAAAAAAAAAAAAATTAAAGCACGATGATTTTAATAAATACAAATTAAATACATAAACGCCACATTGTATACCTAAATGTGTAAAATAATATATATTTTAAGAAATAAAATGTGTAAATAAATTGAATTATTCAAAATATGTATAAAACCCATTTTACTAGTTTTTTAGTTTAATAATGGGAGTGCGTATAAAGTTCGAAAATAAATGCTAGTAATTGTATTTGTCTGGAAAAATATTAATCAGAAATGTATTTTCCATGAACTGTAATTTTCAGAACGACATTTAGTCGGAAAAGAATTAGTCAGAAACGCATTTCATTAGAAATATATTTGGTCGAAAACATATTTGATGGGAAATGAATTTTCCACGAATTTTATTTCTAGGAGCTATATTTATTATCGTAGCAAAAAATTTTTACGGAAACGCATTTTCACGAAAAATATTTTTTTAGATATGTATTGATTGTGGGTTATGGTTCCAAAAAAATACATTTCCAACAAAATATGTTTCCAAATAAATATGATTTTGACAAAATACTATTCCAACGATATATTTTCAAGCTGAATGCTTTTCCACAAAATATTTTATGAATAATCTCCTATAAAATGTTTTCCAAGTTCGTACGGTTCATTAAAAATACTTGCCGATGAAACATTTTTCTAATCAAATACGATTCTAAATAAATGTGGTTCCCAGAAACATAATCTGATAATAAACATTCCGACAAAATACTTGATTTATTCGTATTTTTGGGAGCGAATAAATAAACAAATAAATATTGTGTTCAATCCACATTTCAGCAGTACATTTTTAATTATTTTTGGAAAACCATATTTTAGTTGACAAATATTTAATGAAATATACTTTCCAGTAAAATATTTTTCTAATTAAATATGGGCCCGATAAAATACATTTCAAGAATATATGTACATTCCGATGAAATATTTGTCCAAATAAGTTATCAATTAAATAACATTTAGCCCTCCTTAATAATTTTATATGTTCGAGTTACGTGTTTTACCGTGTCAACTATCTTACAATAAACTAACAATAATTTAATAACAGTTTAAATTGAACAGAAATTCAATAATAAACATTATACCTAATGACAATAATATGAGTGCATATTGGTTATATTTAAATGTGTAATTGCACGCATGGCATATTTTTTAGCTATCGAGTTTGAGCATCGAACCCTAAAGTTTGTCATTTTCTCCAGTCAGGTAATAGGCCACATAGCCACATAGGTTCATGTCAAATAACGATTCAATACCTACGGAAATCGCTTAAAATAACTCATAGTAACTTAATATGCCACCGCTTATTGTATATTTGTACTTAAATATCATTAGTTATAAGCATAACTATACATAGGTGTATTAAATTATATCAAAAATATAAAGATTAATATTTAATAACATGCTGCATGTGCTGTCCCGTAAACATTTTGGACTATATCGCCTATAGAGTACCGTATAAGTTTTAAGTACGCAAAACAGTACTATTGAACCAGCTCTGCTGATTATTATAAATTGCATGGTGGTCCAACTTCACGCTTCGCGCCATCCAAACATTCGAAAACAATATTTCATATATTACTATTTACCACTGAAATAATAATACGTGTCCTGTTGGTGCATGTAGAATGTAACGGTGCATACACCATGTATACAACTAGGTGTTATAAATACAGCTATAGATGTTTAGGAGTTGGTTCGAGATTATAATTTAATTTTTGATCATTGTTTTTTAATCTGTGAAGGTTACGCCACTGGCGCGTATTGTAATACCATTTTACAAATACCTACTATATATAATATATACACAGGATGACCCACCGTCCATAACCTTTTCACTAATTATTATTTTTTGAAAAGCTTGAATGCTGTATTATAATAAGCGTGCACGTTTATTGAATCGTATACGTTTTATATGAATTTTTTTGGCTTGTAATTGTATTCGTTATCGTGTTATGCTTATATTACATAGATTTTAGCTGATAATCAATATATGTAAATACAATATTTTAAAAGTCGACTAGTTAATCCCCTTTAAATATTTATGACATAATATATTATACATGTTGTTAAATGCACTATTAAAATTTTTGGGCAATGGCGTACACAGGATTTTTTAATGGGGGAGGGACATGGAAATAATATATATTTACTCATAGTTGTCACAACTCACGAGATTAGGTTTGAAAAATAAAGTAGGTGCGCTTTCTCAGTTCTTACTGGTATGAAACATAAAATATATTAAAAAATAAATTGTTATCAAAAAAAACAAATAAAATACGAGTAACAAAATGGGGGGAGGGGAGGCTTCAGCCAGTTAGTCCACCCTCTCGCGTACACCAACACTGTCCTAGAGAGCGCATAATATTATAATATGTAAACATAAAATGGTGTAAATATGTTTAAACAAGATACGGATTTAGTGGAGGCTGGTGCGTTTGAAGGTGCACTCTGTATGCATATATTACAGTAAACTTGATCGTTATGTTAAAATTCAAAGGGAACAAAAAACAAGTTCGATACGTTGAGTTTTATTCTAATGGTATAATATCATGTTTCAATGGGATTTCAGTTGAGTTCGATACAACAAAAAATTCGAAATATTAACGTTCGGCATTACACGAATCCACTCTTGTACCTATACATTATATATTGTAGCCATCATTAGAACGATAATAAACGAAATACATAAAGGTATACCGTGTGTGTTTTATTCCGCGTATGATCGTGAAAATCGTAAAAAAAATCTCATAAAAAACGATAGTGCCTAACTATTTTATTGCTGTGTTATGATACGTGTAATAGGTTTTAATTGTCTCGCGCAGAATAATTTTATTCGGTTGCGAACATGTAATAATACAATTTCCAATATGCGTCGGAATACGATATTAATACCTTCATATTATATGATGCGAATATGGACGCATATTATATTGTAGGATAATCATTATTCGACTGTTATAATTTTAAAATGTATCGCATTGTGCATTGTTTATAATATTTTTTTAATTTTTTATTTCCTTTTATTGGGTGTGGGTGCCTTGCATATACTCGTTATATTATGTGCACTATTGTTTGTCATATATTAATTGTCTCTATTTATCCTTCTCTCGATGTATAGGTAACAGTAATAAAAATAGTAATAATATCCGCCGTCATTATTGCGAGATTTATTATAATATTTATTACATATATTGACCACTGTCAACGATCATTTAAAATATTTATGCTACACGGCCGAGTGTTCATCGGTTTTTGTCCGACGAGGACAACTCAAATGCGATGACATTGCAGCAGCTATATACTATATTATATTATAGCAGTCGTGGCGGACGTGCGCACCTTGCAAAATCAAAATCATTTTTACAATAATAATAATTAAACTATTATTATTTTTATTACCATTATTATTGTTGTTGTTGTTTTAGCATTAAAACGCTGTTTGTATATATTTATACAATATCATACATTTTATACTACTATATACTATTTTAATTACTAAACCACTATTGTACGCGGAGATAAAAAAAAAAATGATATTATGTCAATCGCGACTGATATATATTACTATACGCGACGAGAAAAAACTTTTGAACAGTCTTATAGCTGTAAATGTTTACCAACAGTACGAAAAAACAATATCGTATTGCTAATGTACAAGATATATTATAATACTATAATCACTATAATATTGTACAATAATTATTGTATTCGATATTACGATATTCCTAGACTTATAAATATAATATTATTATTTATACTTTATATTACTATATACATGACGGGTTTAAGCTAGTGCTCATATGTAAAAAACCAGTAAAAGTATAAAATGAAATATATTTACCGAAAATAAATATCATTACCGACATAGTCATGATGATTCCATGCAAGGTCTCTGTGATGTTCATACCATGTAAATAGGTTTTTATTATTTTTATTTTTTTAAATCATAATTATTTAAAACACTAAATAATCCACCATTGTGGTCATCCAGTGGTCACTGCAGTGAGAGTTTTACATTGGTAATACATTCATTTTTATAATTATTATGATTCCGGTACCTAAGAATGGGATACCTACTCAGTTAACAAATAGGTAGGTACGAGTGTACAATAATAGGTACCTATAATACAGGTAACTGATAAAGTGGTATATTACTTATGCGAAAATACAAGGTAAGTTATAGTAACATTTATATTCTGTAAAAACAAGGTGGTTCCTTCAAAAGTTAATATACAATATTTCGAACATTTTAAAATTGTTTGCAAATTTCATCTTTACATAACTAGATGTCAATGCAAACAACATTTTTGAAAACAATTTTAATTAATCATCAATAATTTTTTTTTATGTTTATTACTTTTTTGAATGTCAACTTATATTTTTCATTTCATTTTCTAAGGCAGAATATTTTTTAAAATACCTATTTTGGTATGTAAAAACGAATTTTAAATAAAATATATATAGATAAGTACTTCACAGTGTAATAATAATATATTGTCAACCAAAAAAATAAAAATATAAAACAAATAAAACCGATAATATAAAAATTTTAATTTTTTTTTCAAATGCGTTTTTGTTTTTCAATGGTATCAAAATATATTATGCAAAAAAGATATTTTCAAAAATATTAAACATTTTCCAATCACCTTGTTTAATAATGTACTATATTATTATTATTTATTGCTATAGGTATTGTAACATAATAGTATTAACTATAGGTTTACGGTAACGAAATATTACAATATATTTTCTGCAATAATTGTGCGTATATATAATATAATATATAAGTAAGAAGCAAAAACTGCTATTGTAGCGTATTGCCTACAACAATATGTAATACAGGGTGTCTCACGAAGATCTGACATATGGAATAATTTTTGTTGTATTCAATATTCAATTTTTTTTTTTTGCATAATTTATAGATGCTTGCGTTACATGTATAATATAAAAAAAAATGTAAAAATAAAAAATTTAAAATTTGATAAACATTTTTTTTTTTTTGAAAAATTTAAAATAGTCAATTAGGAAATTTAAATTATTTTCTCCTTTATTGTAATAAAATAAACCACTATTATCAGTTATTACCCATAACTAGTTACAATGACAATTATCGATTTATTTTTCTAAAAATTTCTGAAAACTTGAAAAAATGTAGAAAATAAACGATTGCACTTTAAGGGATATTTTCACCATCAAAATTTTTCTGAAATTCATGTTTGAAAATTGGTTATTTTACATTTTTCAAAATATTTTTTTATCAAATTTAATTTTTTTTTATTTTCACTATTAAAAACTAAAAACATTTTTTTTTAATTATGCATGTAACGCAAGCGCCTTTAAATTAAACAAAAAAAAAAAAAAATGACTATTGAATACAATAAAAGTTATGCCATATGCCAGATCTTCGTGAAACATTCTGTATAGCGAATTATATATATTTATATATGTACACACGCTATAATAGTTATGTATTTTCCTATAGGTACATCGAAAACGTCTCGCCGTTTATAGATGACAAACACTCAAGCACGTGCTCTATTTATGTAACACTGCACATAATATTGTATACACACGAACGCGCAAAAACACGCAATGCGATATGCACACGATAAAGGTTTTTTAAACACTCCATATAAGTACGTTTTAAGCGAACGAGAGACGATGTCGCAACAATAACATTATAATGGCTGTAATATCATAATAACAACCGCAGTTGCAGTTTCGTCCATATCGTTAATATTATTATTGGCTATTTGTCGAGGCTGAGTCCAGTCTTGTTGTAATTTAAAATGTTGTAATTTTTAAAATTTACTGAACTCAATAATATACTTATACACAGCTTATGTCAAAGCGCAATAAGCACATTTGATAAAAGTATAATATATTATACAAAACAACAGATATTATTGGGTGAAGCGAAGCGTAGCCACTTTTATCCCCCAGTTTGTTCAATTCATTATTACTATCTTCTCCTAAACTACTGGATCAATCGTCATGCAACTTAAAATATATATACATGATTATCTGAAGGGTGCATAGGTTAAGTTTGGCATTTCTAAATGCTGTCATTAATTAATTATGATTAATTACTCATTTACACATTTCATGAACATGCTGGGATTTTCTAAGCATGTGTGTATGCTTATTATATGCTCTCATGTTCAATGGAGTATCATCATGTGATGAAGCGCGCACGACCTGGCGGTCATTTTTAGCAGCAGTATAGTGAGTAAAATAAGATAAATATAAATTTTTACGAGTATTATAAAATAATTGGGTTTCTAAAAGTTAATGGATCAGTTGAAACAGTAATTGACATAATTTAGGATGCATGTATAGAAGAAACTTTAAACGAAAATACGCCATTATGTGTACTATAAGTGCTAGTGGCTTTTCCTAAATATACTGGACCCAAACATTGTGGAGAATCTATTCCCATTATACCAATAATATAGATTTTTGAAAAAAATGATATTTCATGCTCCCGAAAACAGTTTCTTTTGATGCTAGCTTATGCTATTAGTATCCCTTGATCGCAGGGGATAACATTGAAAAAAGCTATTGTTGATATTGGTGATACCGAGTTTCAAATCGGTTTAACGTATGTTGCACTCTCACATGTGAAAACATTAAATGGATTATTGTTATAGCTATCTTTTCATTATGACCGATTATTGGAAATTAACAACAGTAAAATCTATGATTGGACGCCGGGATGAGTTGCAACGCTTGTGGTATTTATATCAAAAAAATTGATATAGTAATACACGGAAATACCTTTTCATCTTAAATTTTATATATTATCTCAATCCAGAAACCAAAATATAATTTTTTCGTCTATGAAAATGTTGTGATGAATCAGTCATAAATTATAATATAGTTATTATACTATATTGTGAATTATTGTGATAATAAAAAATAAATATTTCACTAAATATATGACAATTTGATTGACTTTCTACCCCTCGCTCCACCTCACATTTGTCTACGGACACTCCTAGTATAATAATATATTTTTAAAACAATACGTAATATACCTAACAGTGGTTGGGGATCTAGAAATCTGAAATGAGGAATTATAGATTATAAACTATACACTAAATAGATACCATATTTAATAACACTATTAACAATTTTATTAATACTTTAAATTTATAAGGCATATGCATTTTATATTATATAAATAAATACAAAAAATAACATTTCCAAAGAGGGAGGGAGCTAAAGTCCATTTAGCCTTTCGCCTGGATCCAAGCATGTATATGCATGTATAGCTGACCGAGAACATAACATAAAAAGAAGCCTATCCATAATGATAGAACCATATACTGTAACTGAAGTTATAAATAATTTAGGTTAATTTTTAGTTACTTAAAGTAAATAAGAGAACACTTCACCAACGTCTCTTTAAACGTCAAACTGTGTTATCTTATAGTGTTATTGTTATAATATTTGAAATTTGAAATTATTATGCTTTGGTAGAATTCAAAGGCAGAAATATATTAAAATTTCAGGGGGTTAGCATTTTTAATATTAAAAATATAATTTAATAATTAATAAGCGAGAGAAGATCTCGATCTCATACAATTAAAAAGCTGTCTGTTTTTTTTTTGTGTGGGGGGAGGGGAGGGGGAGCTAAGACACCCCTCCGATTTTTGCCAATGATAGAATCAGTTATTTTATATGGAACTATATGTAGAAGTTGTTGTATTTGTATGAAATATATCGTTATTTTGATTCCTACTGAAATCTAAAAACAGTGCATTCAAATCTTTGAAATTCTATAATTTAGTATTTACGAGAGGTACACATAATATAACGTTATAAATAATATGTATTTTCAATTTTTTTTTATAGAAATGAACTCAACGTTAACAATTAAACTCGTAAAGTAAGCTGTTATTTATTTATTTTTTGAAAATTAATTATTATGTAATTTGATTTTAAGTAACTTAACTTTAACGAATTAATGACCATCCTTGCATGTGGATAAATCTGGCGTCTGTTCTTTACTAATGGTTTAAAACACGAGCGAATATTGCTGTTTTACATAAAATAAATATTGATCAAATTAAATACACATTTAAAGGTTTCCTGTTTTTTTCTCATGTTTTACGCACACTAATAATAAAAACAGTTAAAACACATTTATTTAATATATTCTCAAAGTTGCGTCATGCGTGGGCATGACCAACTGCATCTACCCATCGATGCAGTTTTTTACTAGCTTTTAAACTTGTATAATATATAACAATATTTGCAGAATACTTGATGAAAATTGATAATGATTAGGTTTATGAATAATCAAATATTAATGTATCGTATTAATAATATTACCATCATATATTTTTAAGAAAAGTGAGAACAAAAAATAATTTTAGATTCTGAGTGGAGCAATTGATTTTCAATGATGTATTTTTTTTCTCTCTGTCATATTGGTTTTTGGGACAGTAAAAATGTTTTGATTTTCAACTTTGAGGTTGTTTCTGGTAGAAAATTAGATCTAGTTGGTACTTTTTTTTATTTATTTTTCGAGAAGATAATGGGCCTGATGGACTGAACATGTTTGTGCTGTGGGGGCTTATGAGTTTACAATTTGAAATCAATTAAATAATTACAGTACATTTTTAGCTCATAAAATATCAATATAAATAGATAAATAATTTTTATTTTGTTTTTTAAATTGTAGTAATATGTATTAAATTATGTAGTTAAATAATACAATAAAAAGCTACACACAAAACCAAGGCTTGCATCTGAAATCAAAATTTCGTTTTACAATCTAAACGTTTTACAATTTTTGCGTTTGTCGTTATTAGAAGTAAAATTTTATACAAATTTTACGTTTATTGTTTATTATTTATCGTTCAAAATAATATCTAATACGGACTGGAATAGTCCAGATAAAGCATATAATAAATTCTTGATTGCTAAATCACTTGGAATAAATATTTCTACAAAATCAATATTATAAATTTTAAGTAAATGGATTTTAAATTATTTCGTTTTGCGTTATTTTTTGTTTAATGATATATTATACATTTTTTTAATCGTTATGAACAACAATTGTGTGACTCCTCACAAACATTACAGTATTTAAAATAATGACTTTTCGAAACAATATTTCAAAAGCATATTACAAATAATTGAAAAAAGTTGCCGCGGACAAACACTGGAGGGAGATACACCTTATGTATACTCACATACACATTATACATACAATTATATACATAATATATAGGTATGTGTATAACAAACGTGCAGGGAACAAATCAAAAACGGCTGTGTGTGCTCAGTAATAAAATTATATATAAGACCATGGTCTCGCTGTTCGATGACACTTTATCGAAAATTATTAGTTTACCTACTAGAAAAAATAAAAAAATACCACTGTAATTAATAACAATAATTAATAATACATATTAATATATTATTATGATAGATGTATACTTAAACTACCGACTAAAAAATCAGTTGATAAAATATATTCTTTTGTTATTACCTATATAATATTATTATGTTTACACAAACGCAGCGTGCGTTGGTACCTTCATATGATATTCTGCTGTCGAGTAAAATATAATATTATGTACCTATATAATAATATTACATTATACGCACACATAATATAACATAATATCGTTATTATTATTATTATTCTATATTATACTACAAGTTAAAATATGTAATACTCAGGCCTGGTTTGTTTTCTGAAAACACCTGTACAACAATAATTATGTGTGTGCATCGTGGTTATACTCCACAGGTAGACACTTGGTACTACGTATCGGGTAGATTCGAGCGCGCTGCCGTCATCCGTTTTGTTTTAATAACGTGTATTTATTATTATTACTCTTATATACATAACAATAACATTGCATTACGTTATGTATTACCGTAATAAATATTATTATTATACATATACACGAGCTATGTACACAATATTATATCATGCACAATATGTATTTCGGACAATATATTACGATATTAATGGTAACAGAGTGATTTATCAACTACGCTCACCTCCATTTTTTTAAAAAAATTTATTTAAATGCTGGTTTTTGAGAATTTTCAAGTTTACCTAAGAACTGCTTTGTCCATTATTGTCTTGAGGCGATACAAACTTTTTTTTTTTAAAGAGAGCCCACATTTTACTTTAAATTATTAAACAGATGATTTTTTAAAAATGTTAATGTATCTAATTAATATGCAAGCATGTAGTTTCTGAATTATTATTATGTGTATTAAGGATACTTCTAATAGTCCATAAAAATGAATTTACAAAAATTTAAAACAGGTGTATTTTTTATACTCTGTTACTTTGCAAAGTTTACAAATTATAAAATGTTAATATTAATTATTAAGTTTTTAAACAATCATAGTCCCCCATATCTTTCAAATCCACTATCACAGACTTATACTATCCTTGATGCTTTCTTAAAATCAAATAACTCAACAACTTTTTGTTCAATTTTCGATTTTGATAAATATTCATAAACAATCGAAGTATTTGAAAATATGGCAATCAATTATGTTTAAAAGTTCAAAGAAAAGTGTTTAAAATAAATTAACTATCAAAGAAAAAATTGGGGGTAAGCATGCTTAGTGAATCACTCAGTATATTAAATAAAGTCTTAAGCTTGGGCATTCGAGAGTGATATACAATGATGCAATCGAGTATAATATAATTTTATTATAATAGTAATATTAATAATACATTGGCATTCTTATTATTATGTAATTGCTGCGTAGGAATAACATTTTTAAAAAACAACTTTGCTAACGTTCAAGTAGACACGCTGTCACTCATATAGTCGACGTTTTGTATATGCATTGTACACTATTATTATTTATATTATTATCCGACTAAATTAAAAAAGAATACAACACGAGATAATAAAACAGATTATAACTGAGTGATGTTTTCTTCGATGCTATATACGTAAGTTGTGTACACCAACAATTTTTTTTGTTGAAATAAAAAATTTAACTCTTATAAAAAATACTCTTATAATCTCGAAAGATGGGACGCTGCTGCGGTAACTACTTGGCACTTTTATCATAGTCATCTAGTCCGCACCTTCAATACGAGACGTTCATAGACATTCGATAATATCGTTTTTTTTCGTATCAAATTTTTATTGTGTTCTTACACACAGAATTCAACGAATTTTGAAAATTGTTTTTATTTTATAAGTCCTAAGTAAAAAATTGTATAGACATGGGAACCGGATTTGTAAATACCTATAAAGCAAACATGCTTTTAAAAACCTATAAATATTCTCCCTATATTATCTTTAATATGAGAAATATCAGTGTGAACAATTTTAAATAATTAAAAAAATAATTATAATTCAAAAAACTTTTGCTTGGTAAATAATTTTTAAAAAAAATGATAATTAAGATTGTGTATGTATCTCAAAATTAAAATAATTATAATAATTAAAAATTAAAATAAATTGGTTTTTTTCTCTCATAGTTTTTCAAAATAGTCAAAGATATTATACTAAAAAACAGTTATGAAATATTCTCAAATATGTAAAAAAAAAACATTTTTCTATCTCCACGTAAATTCGTTTTCGTGTTTAACACGTTGAGTGCCACATTATTTATGACGGGTATATAGTAAGTCTCCGCACTAAAAATTAATCGCGATGTCGACGGTCGACTACGTGTCGACATCGGTTCCCCAAGCCCGGTGAAATTGTTATTTAAAATTTAAATATTATTAAAATCATTGTTTTTAATATAAACATATACTACACTAATAGTATTGTTTGTTTTAAGGGTAACCAATAATTTATTTTCGCTCTAAATTTTTTTAATATTTAAAAAAACCATTGGATCTATCAAATACCGAATTTATAGAAAAAAAAAATTGTTTACATATAATATTGTCATTATTAAAAAAAAACAATTTTTCAACTTTTGGTAAATAAGATGAAGCATTAATATATTAAATTATTATTAATAATAATAATAATAATAAAATAACTAAAAAACCATTGTTATCTAATTAATTTGTATACTACAGAAATAATAAAAATTTTTCAATACAACTGTATATAAATCTAAAAAGTATAAAATAGTTTTATATAATTTTAAATCCGTCAAAAAGTATATACATAAAAATAATTAATAAACAAAACATAACATCTAGGTAGATTAAAATGTAAAATGTTCATATTTTTTTATGGAAGTTTTCAAAAACAAGGTTCAAAGCTTAAACCTGGTCGTGTATCACATTTATTACAACAATAAATTATTTCTTCTCTTATTCCTACGGAAGCACACAATTGGCACCTTTTACGGAAATATCTGTTTTTGTGATTTTTTTTTTCTACTTTGCAAGTAAAATGACGTTCGGGTATCTGAGGACATATTTTTTGATTGGAGGTGATTTAAATATTCTTAATGAACCCGAATTATTGTTCATTTTGTATAAAAAAAGATAATAATGTATCAACTAATAATCTTCCAAAATTATCAAACACAGTACGTGTTTGAACACCATTGAAACCACACATGTATTAATGTGCTCCGCATTTATAGCTCCCGATAGCAGTATAGTGTTAAGTAACAACTAGACCCTTGTATTGCCACTTAATGTATAATTAGTAGTTTTAGGTATACTAAATATCATATTATCGTTATAACACGCGGCGTAAACCATTATAATGGGCGATAAATCATCCATAAAAATCACACACAATTATTTAAGACGCTCGACATCGAACATAGTGTCGAAAATAACCCCAATCAAATTTACACAAAACTCACCAAAAACTACTAAACATATCAACCTAAATACAAAAAACATCACAAACCAACATATTCCAACCACCATCACCAACCATACAAATGAAAATCTCACGAAAAAAACGTTTGCTGAAACTACAGTACATTTAATTTTTCCAAATAAAAAACCAAGCCATTATATTTAACACAAATGACGGCATTCCAAAAATCGAATACCTTAAAGCATTTAGCCTGATTACAAATCCTTCAAACATAAAATTCGCCTCAAGAATGTCAAACAATCGCTTTTGCGTATATTTTACCTAATCCAATATAATTAATGATATTATTAATAGTCATCCGATAATTACAGTTGATAACCTTAACATTGATATATGCAGATTAGAAATTCAAGCAAAACGCATTATCATCTCCAACGTATCGCTAATTATTCCACAGATATTTATCAGTGTTGCATTATACCTCATAGGTATTAAAACATTCACTCTTATCACCTTCTTAAAAACCGGATTTTTCACAGAAGAACTATCACACATAATAAGTTATAGAAAACAAACCTATATTTAATTTGAAGATATATCAAAATTAACCGACTCAATACTAATACACTTCGATAATACCGACTATTCTATCTTCCTTACGGATGACATTCTCACGTGCTATTTGTGCAAATGCACAGGTCATACATCGACTCACTGTAAAAACACGACAGAACATAGTAAAAACTCTCCCCCAAATCAAGATGCTGACATCCCTCTTCAATCAGAATCAGACGTCATAAACTTGTCCCAACAAAAAAATACAATCATTAAAAATAACAGTGAATACAGGCATACAGAAGAGAACTTTAACACAGATTTAGAATCGAGACATATTCCAACGATACAAAAATCAAACTACAATCCAGTTACAACAAGCAATGAACCTCAACAAACAAACTGCCTTACGGATTCTATTCATGAAGATATCTCCCATACTACCATACCTATTATCCAAATTAAAAGACCAATTTCCAACACATCATCCCTAAAATCTCATACCCAAACCAAATTTCTCTCTCCCTATTCCCCCCCCACAAACTCTAAAATAACAACCCCCACCAAAAAAATAACCTAAGACATGCTTACAATCAAACTCATCCTCTAGGCACAGCAAAAATAGATATGAAGCATTTAACTCTATCGAAAACATTTTTTTCAATAAATTTTCTCCAGTTTAAATATATACTCGAATAATCTACTGTCATACATATTAACATCCACGCGCTTTGTGCCCAAAAAAATAACATAGATATAAAGTCTTTAATAAATCTAATCGAAGAAATTTGTCCCCATATAAAAGAAAGAACGATGGAATCCCGTTTAACGAAATTCGCTCATTTACTTTTTCAAGTACTCCCTCCTCAAGATATACAAACAGCTCTTTCATAATAATAATCTTATCTTAAATACCTACTTCAACTAATATGGATCAAATAATTCAATGGAATATCAATGGTCTCCTTAAACATTTCATTAACATTCAACGTGCTAAATATAATATTCAATCAATAGTTTTTTGCTTTCAAGAAACTAAGTTAAAAGCTAACCAAGATTTTCCCATACGTGGATATGATGGCTATTACAAAAATCGTCAAAATACCGCTCGTGCTAGTGGTGGCGTGGCTCCTATGTTATAAACCTTATCAATAGTAAAGAAATTCAGTCTCCTCTAGAAGTTATAGCTGTCATTATCCAACTTAAAAACCCATATACCATTATGTATATGTAATATATATATATATATATATATATACCTGACAGTATCCCTCTACTTCTTCATGACCTTAACCGAATTTTCCAACAATTGCATAAACTTTTCCTTCTTTTAGGGGACTTCAACAGTCACAATTTATTATCATACCGTTCATACCATACTGACTCTAGAGGAAAAACAATTGAAACATTTCTGGAAAATGACCAACTAATTTTATTAAACACCGGAGTATACACCAGACACGACTTAACAAACAAATGGTTTTCCACTATAAACTTATAAATAACCAGTAGCACACTCGCACCACAAATTGAATGGCAAGTCTTCAATGAATACAACTGTAGTGATCATTGGCCTATATCCATAACCCTACTGGACCAAATACCAAAAACATCGATAAACACACATTGGAACCTAAAAAAACCCAATTGGGAACTTTATCAAGATCTCATTAATCAAAATTTACTAAAAAATTCTATAAATATTAATAGTGAATCCCAACTTAGCAAAACATAAATAAATTCCATAATCACTCAATTCTTAAAAATCATATTAGACGCCGCAAATATAACTATTGGAAAAACAAACACAACTCACAGATGGAAAACAATACTATGGTGGAATGAAAAATGTAAAGATGCAATTAAAAAATAAAAAAAATGTTTAAACAAATTTAAAAAAACTAGACTACCCGCAGATCACATAAACCTAAAAAAATCTTGATCAGAATCTAGATATATAACAAACAAATATAAAACGGAATCCTGTCAAAAATACACAAATTCAATTACCCTCAGCACCTGTTCAATAAAAATATGGAAAAAAAATTAAAACAATCGAAGGACTGACTCATCAATTTCTTCTGACTATTGTCAAACAAAATGATACACTACACTCGTCTCCAACAGACATAAGTACACCTTCATACAATCTTTCACAAAAAACAGCTGTAATACAAATTTTGATCTAAACTTTACATATCACAAACACAACTACGAAAATTTAATCATCAATGAACTCAATAACAACTTCCACCACCAAGACAATCATCTTAATATCCCCTTCAATGAAAATGAACTCCACAATGCAATGTTAAATTGCAAAAGTAAAAGTCATAATCCAGACGACATACCTTATTCATTTATACAAAATATGCCCTCTTATGCTATAATCCAACTTCTAAAAATATACAATGAGATCTGGAATAACAGCATATTCCCTGATCAGTGGCATAACGCAATTGTTATTCTTATCCAAAAACACAACAAAAATAAATTTAATTTAACTAATTATCGCCCAATATTACTTATAAACACACAGAGAAAATAATGGAAAATATTGTAAATAAATATGAAAAAAATAAATAAATAATAAAAAATATTTGCCTTATTTGGCACTTGGAGACAACCAAGTTTTTCACCAAAGAACAATGTGGCTTCCGCCGAAACCATTCTACAGTGACACCCTTGTAAAACTACACACCGACATAAGCAATGCAAAAAACATCAAACACCTCTATCTTATCGCTCTTAGATAATGAAAAAGCCTATGATATGGCATGGCGAAACAGAATCTTTAAAATAATTCAAAGGGCAAATATCAATGGTAAAATGTTTCTTTTTTTGAAAAATTTCTTAAGCAATCCTACAATACAGGTCAAAGCATATAATGAAGTTTCTGAAATCTATCCTATTGAAAATGGTATTGCACAACAATCAGTAATAAACGTCACAATGTTTTTCATAGCAATAAATGAGGAATCAAAAATATTCCATAGAATAAGGGATAAGATGCCTCTTTGAAGAACGTTGGCGTTTATAGCTGCTATGTCTGAATGTGCAGATCCATATAGAATTTGAAAGAGAAGTTTTGAGAGATATTATATTATAATATGGTAGTAAGTGGGAGGAAGAAATCTTTTAAGCTTAAACAGAAGGCCATCATGCTATACGCAATCAAAAGCTTGTGAAATATTTCAAAATACATATGTACAATACAATTTTTTTTTCAGAGAATACTATAATATATTATCTACTAATCTGTGAACTTGATGTATAGTTGAATGAGAAGCACAAAAACTGATTGGTATCAGGCAGCACGTTATTTTTTATTATAATGGGTAGTATACATTTGAGGATTAATTTTTCAAGTATTAAAGCAAAAAATGGTAAAAAACTAATTGGTTGATGTGCTGAAAGTAGATCGGAAAATTTATTTGGCTTTGAGACCAAAATTATTGTTGACAATTTCTAGAGAAATGGGAAAGAAGAAAGTCTAAGAATTGGGTTGTATGTGTATGAAATATGAACAATGGTTCTTTTTAAGAAATTTCTAGCTACTTCAATAGTTATAAGATGATTTGTTAAGTGAATATTTTAGAATGGTATATTTTATATCATTTAGTGTGAATGGTTTAACTGGAAAGGAAAAAAGAAGCAGAGAATTTAATAATTATTCAACCGTATTGGCATTAGTTATTTATGTATATTATCTCAGAGTGATGCTGAAATGTTTCGGAGTGGTGAAGCTTGAAAACCTTAAATTTTTTAGAATCAGAAGACGCAAAAATATTATCAGATTTATTAATTAGGAAGTTTGGTATTTTATAACGAAGTATTTATTTTGTTTCTCTCCAGAGACGAACATCTTTAGTAGAAAGATTATTTTGCAAAGTTTATAACTTAAATTTAGTGAGAATTCACTAAATGGTTATAGTATTTGTTGACGCGTATATTTTATCTACTATCTACTTATTTATAAACTGGATTATTTATTTCGTATTATTGCAAGGAGCGTTGTAATAAGCTCAGCTAACAAGATAACAAAATTTATAAGTCATATGAAAAATTTTGACAAAAATAAAGAAATCAATCGGACAGAGTTGAAGTGCCGTCGAGAAAATGCCGAGGAAATTTGGTAAGAATTTGAGTAAGTCCAAGGCGCAATCAAATTATTACTGAACAATGAAGAAAACGAAGAAGCAACGACCTACCGTGTGGATTTTGAAGAAACACATTTTAAAGTCGTTTTAATATGTGAAGATTTAATCTACGAATGAAAAAATGAGCAAATCCAAAATCAAGGTAACGTCGATGTTATGGTTAGTAATGAAGCAAGTACGTGGCTATTCTAGTCCTGCAAATGACAACAAGTAATGGTAGTGAATCTTGTTGTGATAATTTTAATGCACCAATACAACTAGTAGCGATAAGTCTACCGACATTTTCAGATATATATATATAAATATAATAATATATAATATGAATGGCCTACATATTACAACATTTTTGAGGACATGGTACTCACAAATGATCGAATAAGCGATAATCAAAGGTTTTTCCATTTGCACGTATCATTATCGGGTGAAGCGGCTCAAGTCATATAAGGCATAGAGACAACTATTTATTATAGTATCGTTCAAGAAAATTTGATTACCAGGCATAATAATAAAAAGATGCTTATTCAGTCACATACTCGAAACTTGTATGAGTTATCAGTGATAACCTAAGAATCCAAACAATTGAGAAAATTAATATATATATATACTGCTCCAAAAGAGATACTACCAATTCAAGTATTAATATATTTTTTGGAAAAACGCTTTAAAATAGTAGATGTTGAATCGATATCACAAATATTAAGGAAAGCTCGGATTCGAAAGGAAATAAAAAAATTAATAAAGGTTATCCCAAGGAGAAAACGTAATCATTGGTGGTTAATAATATGAACAAATGCTATAATTGTAATTTATCACATATTATTTATAAGTGTCCTTCATTTCTAGCATTACCAGTACCCGACAGAATAAACAAAGTAAATGCATTAAAGTTGCGCAAAACATGTTTACGTCCACACAACGACAAAAAAAGCTTTGGTAAGAAATGTTTCAATTTCCACAAAGACCACAACACTATGCTGAATTTAAATTCGAGCAAGGACGGTGAAGAAAATAAAAATAATACGATGACAACGGATAACGACAATAGTAACGCAAGTCGTTCCGATAATGAAAACATACCAGTCATAGTACACATTACAGTCACAGCGACAGAGGCTGCACTCTATAAATACGTAATGATATCCACAACCATCATAAAAGTATATAATGAGTAACGCGCGATACATTGCCGTGTGCTATTTTACTCTGGATCTCAAAACAATTTTGTCACGAAATATATGACACAAACCCTTTAATTAAGCTGAAGACTCTACATAAAAACTCGAATATATTAAATTTGGGGATGAATATATTGAATTAAATCATATGGATGTTGTCGTAGATAATGAAGATAATAATGGCGTAAATGATTATTTTCTACCACATCATAGCGTGATAATTACAAATAGTACTACTACTAGAATGCGCATGGTATTTGATGGATCATGCAAAAAGGATATAGGACTTAGTTTAAATGATACATTGTTAAAGGGTCCGACTATACAGGAGAAATTAATGACTATTTTGGTTCGTTTTAAAAAATATAAATTGGCATTGTCCGCAGATATATTAAAAATATATTGTCAAATATGGGTGGATCCGCAACAAAATAACTATTAAACAATTATTCAACGTGAAAATTCCGAAGAACCACTACGTACTTATAGGCTGAACATGGTAATATACAAGACAGTATCAGCTTCATTTTTGGCAACCGAGTACTTAGCTAAATTAGCCGAAAAAGAATACTACATAATATCGAATACTTATCCTAACTCCAGACTAGAAAAAAATGTTTGTCAAATAAAGGCCCAACTTTAAGCGTTGGCACTTTGGTATTAATTAAGGATAATATAACTCCTTTGTCATGGTCTCAGGATTGCGTAGTAAGTGAGCAGGTTGGAACTGACGGTCTTGTTCATGTGGCAACTGTTTTGAGCCGCGGGAAAGAAGTAAAAAGGTCTGTGCAAAAATTATGTCCACTTCCTTTCGAAGGTAACGTTCAGAGTTCAATAAAATAAAACACATGCTTTTTAATTTAATTGTAAAAAAATATAAAAAAACTTGTCTGTTTTATATATTTATTAATGTAATATATTTTGAATGAATTATATTATCTTATCATAATTTACAATTTGTAATTTGTTTTATAATTTATAATATTAATATTTTTTTTAATGTGTTATAATATTTAATATATTTTTTTTTTTTTAAAGAGTTTATGTTGAAAATTATTTAAATATTTCATGACCGGAGGCATGTTGAGGGGTATATTTTATCTACAATTTGCTTATTTGTAAACTTGATTATTTGTCGCGTATTATCACTTTTAAGAAGCGCTGTGTAGTAAAATAGTATAATTACTTAATCTAATGTCAGTATGCGTTTGACTGCCAATCGCTTCGTAAATAAAAAGAAATATTTTACGCGTGAAGAAAGATGGGTACGCTAAAACAGTACCCAAGCTTTTTACTTCTCAATAATTTTTTTACGTATATAGTCAGGGAGCAAATAGGGAATAAATAGGAAATGGGAGAAACTGGGTTAGTGTTTGACGATGGCTAGGCAGCTATTTGGATGATATTGGTAAGATTATTTAACGCTAGATCTATGTTATCACAAGTTTTTTATTTAATTTCTGCATTTACAAGTTTATGGAATTTATAACGATTTGTACATTTATTAAAAAATTAAGGTTTCTTTATTGATTGGTGTAGTATTAAAAGTTATCAGTATGGAGGAGTAATCTGAATTTAAATCAAGAATATTTTTAGTATTACAAAATAAATTGTGAATTTGCAACAAAGATATCTAATATATCAGGATTTTTTTGAAGAAGATGGCCAGTACGTTGGTCCTTACTGAGCTAGATAACCTTTTGAGTTTATAAAATTATATAGAGTAACAAACCGTGAGTTATTTACACAATATCCCCATGATTAATGCTTAACGTTAAAATCGCAACCTCTAATAAAATTGTTTTTATTATGTCAAAAAATTCTATATATTAAATGTTGGTAATATTATGATTTGGAGATAAGTATAATGCAACAATAGTGAGGGAAATATTATTTAAATTAAGATTAATTGTATAAGATTGAAATACATCTTGACAGAATTTAGGTAAAGGATAAAATAAGATTATGGATTTAACAAAAATAGCAACACTTCCATACGCAGTGTTATTTGGATGATTAGTTTTGATTAAAATTTAATCGGGAATGTGAATATAAGAATATTTTGTGAAGTAAATTTTTGTTATGAAGGCAATATCAATGCGTCTGTTATTTTGAACGGTTTCTAGTTCATGGGCATTGTATTGAGTCCATAAGCATTAAATTGTAATATTAATAGAGAATTTTCAGTGACAATATTATTGGTATTATTATACATTATTTTTATCTATTAAATAGGAGATTAATTTAGTGAGAAGAGATATCATTAGATGTCCAAGAGATTTAAATTTTTCAAGGTATCATTTTATTGATATCAGGAGCATCAGTTTCCAAAGAAATTGGTATATTGTGATTTACAAGTGTGTTGGACATACCATGAATATAGTATGATGTTTGAGCTGGAGGTCGACTAGGAAAAATGTTACCAGATAGTTGGTTACTTTGTACACTTACAAATTTAAATTTGGTATGTAGACATCCACAATATGCTTTGGTGTGCTCATATTGTTGGCAATTAATACATTGACTAATTGTTTTGGGTTTGTACGATTCTTCGATTTTAATTTTAAAGAACAAAAAAGTGGTCAGTTGAAAAATGTATTTTGTGTTGGTCGAAGATCAAAGAAGAAAAGCGGTAGGCAGTTTTTGTTCACTTTGTGGAATACATTGGTGATTTGTCTTAATTCAATGAGACGTATGACAAGTTCTTCTTTTATTAGAGCAAAGGGTTTAGACAGATGAAAGTTGTGGATGACAACTCGAAGTGGCTTATCCTCTTTTAACTGAAAGGTACGGAGTTCAGCTTTTTCTGTTTTTAGGATTTTAACTAGGGCTCTGTATACAGTTGGTGTTGAAGTGTGTTTTTATACGATTGGTTGACGAATTGCATATGAAATTATCAACACCAATTTCTTTAATTAAGACCAAAAAAAAAGGGCAGGGAAATATTCCACGTTTTTAATAAATATATGAGGAGGGGTTAAAATATTTCAACTTTAATATACTGAAGATTGATCTCATTTGACAAATTTAAAATAGGTTCATCTCGAACAAGTGATTGGAATTGGTTTAGGGTGGCAAACATTTTTTTATTTTCTATTATCTGAATTTGTGTAGTAGGTACTGAAGGATTGATTGTTGAGTTTGAAGAACTGGAAATATGACGTTTGTTTACTTGTGATATACAGCCAGTATTTGAAGTGTTATCGTTTGTATCCATGGAAAACGTTGCATTTGTTTGCATTTGTAGGCACGTGTTTATGATTAGATGTTGTAGACTGTTTATTTGTAAGTTTTTTGCACTTATCACTATTATTATTTTTTATTTTAAATTGGATTTAGTAGTTTTGTTATATTTTAAGGAATGTAATTAAGTTTATCGTAGTCACAAAGCGACCGAAGATAAGGGTATATGCATCATTCAGTCTTCGTATTTATTGATGTAATGATGTCTTTTTTATTATTATTATTTTAAATAATTTAAAACATAATTTAACGTAGGTATGCGTTTTTCGTGTAGAAGTAGTAATTATAATTATACTAATGATTGTAAGGAAATGCTAATAATGGTTGATAAACAAGAAAAACAACAAAAAAATTGTCATTATGGCGATATTATAGCATGTTATATGGAAACGGACGAAGTGCGTGCATAGCGAACAACTTCCACAGCGAGACTATATAATAATGTATAAAGATAATTTTCAATTTTCAGATTCATATAAACCTAGGCACCTAATTCTATGATATTATATGTATTAAAATATCATCATATAATATATAGATTCATGTTGTTTCACTTATAAGGATATTATTGTTATCATTTATTTTAGACCGAACTTTTTAAATGGTTGTGAGGAAAAAATAACACTATTCTGTCTGGGAATCCCCTCGGCCATTTTCCGCCGAAATTGAACTTTCCATTTACCACTAGTACTATAATGTAATATATAATTCCATTTTCCGACACAACAAATTTCAGTTCTTAAATGTCGGTAAACCCTTATTGTAAGGACTGATTTAATATAATATTATAAACCACGTTAATAATATTTTCACAATCGCAAAGTGGTCTATTATGCAATTTTAAGTGAACAAAATTAATATTTTTCAAATCATATAATACATGTTTATATAATATTTTTAATGATAGTGAATTTAATAAATTCATCATTTTGGAACTTGGAATGTTTTTAAATGTAATATTATAATTAATTACAATGCTCGAGAGACAGTATATTTTCGATTTGAAATATTCGGAAGCATGTGTGGTCAAGAAAATTCTGAATCTGAATTTTGCAAAACGTTTCAGTTATATTTATGCTATCCGAGTTGTAATTTTTTTTCGAATCTAAAACTTTTTCATAATTTGAATATACTTCGCTTTTCGTAATTTTGTAGCATACACTAGAACCAGCTGTAAAAATAAAAACTACAGCTGTAAATGCCTAATAATAAAAGTTATACCATTAAAAACATGATAAGTTGTACTATAAGAAGAGATTACTCATGGATAGTTACTATTAATTACTTTTAAAAGAACTTCCATAAAATTGTATTGATGAAGTAAAAATTCAAGTTTACCAATTTGATTTAGTATATTGAAACTAACAATAAATTAAAAAAATTATTAATCATATAATATTTAACTTACATTCTATGTCGAATTCCATCGTAAAAAAAAATCGTAAATGGACTTAATATTGTAGTCTCAAAAATTGTTTGAAATACACGTTAAAAGGCCGAAAAGGTGATGATATAAAATCAAATTACTCGTGCAATCAAATTGCAATTACAGTGCATACGGGTTCTTCAAATATATTGGGTACTATATTTACATTTTTTAAGGCGTATACAACAAATATATATTACTTTCGACATTTTTAAAAATATTTTGAAATAATACTTTTGTTCGCCTAAAATGACATTATACACCACTATGAATCGGTATGTTTTCTCCATTAATACGAAAGACAGAAAATATTACTTTTACTCGCATAATATGACAGTTGTTAAATTAAACTATTGTTATGATTTTATTAATATTACAATTGTATTTTATTATTTTAGCAAGCTTCCACTTGTTCAACTTATAGACGTTTTCTATGTGAATAAAATTAAAATAAATTATTTATTTTTTATATTTTCATTTTTTTTTTTTTTTTATAAAATACTTTATATTATATACAATATTTGTTATTGTAAAGGGTTACCAAAATCTAAAAACTTAAATTTGTCGTAGAATAAAATGGTTGTATATTATATTATTATACTGATGGCGGTCAATAGACGTAGCGCAAAACGGACGTGGAGGAAAACAGACGTGATGAAAAACGAAAACGTAAATTTTGGCGAAACAGTAAAACACCCGTTCTATGTGTTCTGTATTATTACAATATAACTACTATTGAGCTGCACCAACAAAACGATTATAATAGACGGTTAGGTTCTCGAGAAAAATATTCAGCTTCGTAACGTGCAGTACTATAATAATTTACTGGTGCAGGCATATACTGTATCGTGATGTCGACGTTTGAAGACGAAATTGTTGTTGTTTAAATCGTGAAAAATAGATCGTTAGAATATAATGTACGAGTTTTTTTAACAAAAGGTTGCCAGGGCAATATATCAAACAGCAAAACGCGTCTGACGTCAAAAACAATCACAGTTCTGTGATATTATTCTACAGCAACGCGCATTTAAGTGCATCGCGTCACGTCAACTGCAATGGCACGTGCAGGAGTCGGGTGAGACAAAAAAAAAAAAAAAATTCAAAAAAATTGTTGGAAACGGACCAGTTTGGCCGAAAAATCGCACACGCACTTAGTGTTTTTCTATTAATAAGTAAACAGTCATTTTTTTTTTTTCGTACGAACTCCTCCTCCCCCCCCCCCACCGGTTTTTTAACACGCCGTGATAATATTATATTTGCACGTAAATACGATAATAGTATGCATAAATTATATAACGTACAGAATATTACATTATAATAATACTGTGTTGTGAAATATTACACCGCGAGCTCGAATAACGCACGGTAAACGTCTTGCGACCGCACGCATCACGAAGGAGATACCTACGCGTGATGTTTTGATGCCGACGACATTTATGATAATATTTCTCTGTTCGCAAACGAAAAACCGTTCGCCTTGCGAGGCGATATTTCGGTTTGTATACACTGTGAGGTGGCGGCGGCGGCGGCGGCGGCGGTGGTGGTGGGGGGGGGGGAGTTGCTATATTTTGTTGGAAAATATTCTGTTTATTCTCAGAGTATATTTTTTCGGAACCTTATTTATTTGGAAAACCATTTAATCGGAATGTATTTTCTCGGATCCGTGTTTATTCGGAAACGAACTTGGTTAGAAAAATATTTCATAGAAAATTATTCTGATGGATTTGTATTTGCTTGAGAAAATATTTCGTTGGAAAGTATTCAATTTGAAAATATATCGTCGAAATAGTATTTTGTCGGGATCATATTTATTCAGAAACGTATTTTGTTGGAAATGTGTTTTTTTTGGAACTGTATAACAACCATAACCCATAATCGACACATTTCCATCTAAAAATCTTTCATAAAAACACGTTTCCGCAAAAATACGTTTCCAACGTTTTATAGTTTCTAGAATTAAAGTTCACAGAAAATATATTTCCGATCTAATACGTTTCCGATTAAATATATTTCTGATGAAATGCGTTTCTAATGAAAAGCGTTTCTGAAAAATACATTAATTTTTATTTTTCATTATTTCTGACAAAATGAGTTTCTGACTAATCCTCCTCTTCCGACTAAATATGGTTCCGAGAATTACAGTCCACGGAAAATATGTTTCCGACACATTTCAATGAAATATGTATCTAACGAAATACGTTTCCAACAAAATACATTTCCGATAAAGTATTTTTCCGGACCAATACAACTACTAGCACATTTTTCCAACTTCATACGCGCCCCTTATAATAGTTAAGGCGTGGTGTGCTGGTGAGACTCGCGAGTGAAACGACAAACCGTCGAAACGGATATTGTACGTGCGTCAACGACCGCAGTCTTCGAAGGGTTATTAATTATGCAGTATTAATAGTTATCACCACAATTCGATTCATTTTGTCGTCTTTTCGGAAGTATTAGTAAGTATTCATTTTTTTTTTTTTTTTTTGTCGACGTACTATGGCAATAAAAAAAATTTATAAACCGTTCAATATTTGTTCATGTTATATTAACTACGCTTATAATACGTTAGAGCATAATGCAATACGGTTAACCAAACTGAGTTGAATTATTAAAAAAAAAAAAAAAGCTCACAATGATAACACTAATAAGTGGTGATGAATTCAAAGGTATATTTTTCTGTACAATTGTTGTGTATTTGCTTAGTACGACACAATGCAATGAATTGACAAAATTCAAGGTTGAAAAAACTTAACACGTTGTTGGTTAAATAGTAAGTTGTAAATTATTGGAATATCACAGTTACCTAATAAACAACACAATAGCATAGACTTATTTACTTGTAACTTGTAAGCCTAGAACTTATTATGTCTATACAGACTTATTTGACTAGTGCGCAGTGCTGCCACGGTGGTAGTGGCTGCCAGGTGACAAATTTGTCAGGGATGTCAACATAAATTATAGCAAAACTAAAATTTAGAAACGAAAATACTATTTATTTATATATTATATACTTTAGATTAAGTACCAAAAAAATACGACATAATTATTTCATTCTTGGTTTATTCATAATAATATATTATTATTTCAGTGACATATATCTAAACATAAATTATAATAATAGACCTGCCCATATAATATGCATTAATTTTTTTATTTATATAATGTTTAGAAAATATTTTTATTTAATTTAGCTGGGATTTGGTTTCGTAATAATGCATTATAGTATAATCTATACAGAAATAAGTTCAACACAATTATCTGGGACCTTACATTCAAAATATTATAATTTCTTTATGTAACAAATTAGCTACGATTTGCATGACACTTTTTGTAATTTAAATGCTATTAGATTATTCGTAAAAGCAACAATTTCCCGTGAAATATTTCTTCAGCCCCGCCAAACATAATATTATGGTTACCTTTTTAGAATTTTTCATATGATAATATTTAGCATATAATTAATATAAATTACATTTTTGAAAAATATTTTACTCTAATTTAGATTAAAAAAAAAGTAATTTGAATATTGTGATACAATAAATGATCAAGCAATACTAACTGATTGCCTAGGAAGATATATAAAAAATGAACTTTAATTATATATATTATAATTTTTAAAACAATTCTGAACCATTGGTTAACAAGTGCCAGAGTGAAAATATGGTAAAGGGCCTAACATATATAGTTGTATGTACATATATTTTCTTATGCTAGAATCTTAATCACAAAAATTACATTGTATCCCAAAGTCAAGAATTTGTTTAATTTCCTATTTATACTTATGTATAAAATTATTTAAATTTTTACAATATTGACATGTAATTTTTAAAATGATCAAATACCTAATCATTAAGGCTCGGATATTGTTCGGATTTTAAAATAAATGCAGATGTACGACCTTAAAATATAGATAATCGCATTCCACTGTTAGTCCACTGGGACAGTGCACATAGTATTTCGAGTGCTTCAAATCCAATGTCTTAAGTGTGATACATAGTGTGATGTTAAAGGAGTTTTTTGTTTTAAAAAAATAATTTACGTTTCGCACTTTAATAAGGCGGTTTGGATTACACATTAATGAGCATAGGATTTGTACGAAAATATTGTAATACCTAACTATTTAACTATAAGATATTATAATAATTATATAATTTATAAGATTACTTTTAGTTTTTTTTTTTTATCAATATATACACGACTGATATGAGTTATACCTTCGAGTATAGGTAGTTGACTACGTTATAAACTGTAATTATATTACAGCATAACTGCTCTGAACATTCACTTCATTACAGTATAACACTAAGTGCGGGTGTATAAAGCATATTAAAATTGTGTGTAAATTAATAAAATTTGGCAATAAAATAATAAATAATAACAAATACCAAAAGCAATTATTGTTTCAATTATTTAGATATTATTCCGCCACTTTATTATTCTGTTTTGTCGACGTTCTCGTATATTATGCGTGTTGCAATATGACATTGGACATTTGGAACAAACAAAATTCGAGCGAACCCTTGTAAACAGCGTAAGAACCACAATCAAAACCAAAATCATAACTGTATATTCGTTTATTTCTACTTGAAATCATAGTAGAAAAGTACTGTTCGCAGTATATTAATTTTAGATTCTGAGCAGAGCGAAAAATGTATTGATTTTAAAATATTATGTGTTTTTTACTTTTTTTGTATGTCTGTCATCACCTTTTGGGGTAAAAAAAATGTTTTGATTTTCTTGTAAATCTAATTAGTACTTTGGTGGGGGGAGTGATAAAAGTGAAAAATCCTCAATAATTTTTAAAAGAGTCAAAAAAAAAAACAAAAAATGTTAAGAAAAAACGGGAATTTTTAAGCAAAGTTAATTTTTAACAAAATCAATTTTGTTTTTTTGATGTGACACAAAAAAATAATAATTAAATGTAAATGCATGAAATTTTCATCGAATGTTAGCATTTTCTTTAAACCATTACGTTTTCAATATATTTTGGCTCTTTTCGAGCAAGGTATATATAGGCATAAGAATTTTTTTTCATTTATTTTTTTTTTTATTATTATTGTCGATTAAATATTTTTTATTCCGTCAAAAAATTTGAAAATATAATACAAAGTTTATCATAAATTTTTAGTGAAAAATTAAAACGAAACTGAGTGTAAATCTATAATAGTTTTTTTATAAGAAACTAAAAGTTAGAATTTTGACAAAATACGTAAAAATTATGAAAATTCTCAATTTTTTTTTATTTAGAAATTTATAACAATTGCTCTGTTTAAACTTTAAATTTAAAAATATTACACAAGATTCCCCCATACATTTTTCTACTTTACTAGGTATTCTAAATTAATAAAAATGTATCGAAAAATGCATGCTACAATGCTTAAAATGTGTTCGCGGGCCTCGAATAAAGACAAAATGGGTTGAAAACTCTTGGCATAAATCATATAATATTATATAAAATTCGTAAAGAAAATGAAGAAATATCTAGCGCCGATCGGGCAGAATACGATTTAGAACCTTTAAATTATACGAAGCGGTTTTCTTGCGCTCGTTGTGTTGAGTTTATTATTTTTTTGAGTTAATTATTTAAATTTTATCCAGACAGTTTAACGTCGATATCGGCATTTCGATTACAGGTCTATAATTATATTATTATCGTTATATTATTATTATTATTGCTGTGCCGATGAATTTCGACCTCTGCGATGTATTTAAAATCGCGATAAATAATAATAACACTTTTTTGCTAGTCGTTCGTTAAAAAACACTTATCTTTTTTGCCTCAATAATTATATTCGCTGCTTACGTAACGTACGCCATTTTTTTCTCAGTCTGTTATTATATTACATAAATATTTTAATATTATTATAAATGCGGCTTGGGGGACGTACATGTTGTCCTGCGCACCACCACCGCCGCCGCGGACAAAAAATTTTACACGGACCGCAACCGAAGGTCAATATCCGAATTTCAAACCTGTTTTCACGATATACATAATGTGTTATGTTTATGCAAGGCTGGGCAAGTTAATGATTTTTTTTAACTCAGTTAAGTTAAGTTAATATACACCAATAACAGAAAGTTAAAAGTTAAAAGTTAACTGAAATATAGATTAACTCAGTTAAGTTAAAAGTTAATACCAATTTTTTTTTAACTTTTTATTAAGTTAAAAAAAAGTTAATTTTTTTTTTCCATGCCAATACCAAA
>JACXSJ010001698.1:0-75889 GCA_014851325.1 Pentalonia nigronervosa | reverse complement strand
AAGTTCAATAGTTATTGAATTACACTCAAAAAACGACATATCAACCCTATTTTGCAATTTTTCCACCCTCTTGTGGCACGTGAAGGGGTTGAATAATCATGACCAAATTTAATACAAATTACTTTCTTATAGTAATGAACAAAATTAGTGGGTGAGAAATAAGAAATTCGAAAGTTCAAAATTAAGGGCCACCCTAATATATATAAATATATATTTTTTTTTTTTATTAAATAATCATCATAATATTTACATAAGACAAAATTTAAATTAGTTAACATGGATTATCTTTCTCTTGTAATCTAAAAGCTTGAGTTAGAGATAGAGAGTAAAACATTAATTTATAAATACACGTTTTATTAACAAAAAAACAAATTACATAAAATATAAGAAATAAATAAGAAGTATACAAATTTCAAATAAATTTTTGTACAGTGAAGTAAACTAATAATATAAAAACATATGGAAAGATTTAAACTAATTGTGAAAATAAGCAATTATATATATAATTTTTTTAAACATTGATTTTGTATTATTTATATTATATATATAATATACTAAAAAGTCAATAGTGTAGAAATGTGGAATATGATGTCTATATCAAGAATATTGTATTTAGAATATTGTACTTTCGCTCAAATAGCCACCACCCGTGCATTAAGTGTCGATTGTATCTCGTTATTAGGTAGGTCACTGTGGTCTCCGTAATATATATGTTAAATTTTTATTTAATGACAACTCTTGCATACCTATGAAAAACGATTCTAAGCAAAGACGTTCAATCAGCATATATTGCAAAGTATGTATTTTATATAGTATATATATTGCTTTGATAGTAATTTACTATTAGTAATATGAATTAATTTTTGTCAAAAATATTGAGTTCTTTTGATTATCTACTAATATTTAATTAATGCGAATCAAAATATAGTAACATACGTGAAAGTTTCAAGTCTCCACTAATAATATTTTCAAATTACTAATAAATAACTAAAATCGTTATTCTTCATTTAATTATATCTAATTTCGTCCAAATTTGAATTCAAAATATCCATAAAAATAATTGTATATAAGATGTCATTTTTTTCAATTCCTATATAGGTATGCTAAATAATAGACAAGGGTAGGTACATGTTTTTCCAGCACCCTAAAAAAGAATATTTTTTTTGTTTATTAAAATGGTAGCATTTGTTTACGTATTATATTATTATTATAGGCGAGACAGCTAGTGTAGGTATATTATAGGAGACGTTATCATTAGAATATTATCTTGCAATAAAACTTAGATATTATAATATAATAGTGTTATGTTTAAATAAGAATAAAAAAAGTATTAACGATTTACATTTTAAATGGTATAAATAAATAATAAATATATTCTAAGGGTGAAGGTCATAATGTCGCCAGTATTTAATAAAACGATAGCCTATCATAATAACGAAACACTCTGATTGTGTCGTTCCAGACAATCTCTATTGTACGCGAACCCCCAAAAAATATTATGGCTACATAATATATACTTTAGGGTCGCCACACAGTTTGGGAACTTCTGGTTGACAATAAATATTTTATATAACATGATGCAACACATTTTCGATTCCTTGGAAACGTGTGCGAACAATGGACCCTTAAAGATGGACCGCCGTCCGGTTACAAAAATAATATAATATAATAATATATTATATTGTTCGTAAAACGTGATGTTTGATCGGAAGCGATATGGGGTTGGTTATATTTACCCAAAAAACCATTATAATAATTGAATGTATAATAAGCAGTTAAATTGTGTGGTAGTCTTCTAATAGTACATAATAATGGTAATATATAGGAATCCATCGTCCGAATGGCGATTGTCTATATGGCTATACAGTGGCCGTCGTAAGGGCGATTTTTGTTAGTGTCTGAGTTGTGAGCGCGATAAATGAATATTGCGATCGTAATAATATTGAAAATAAAATTATTGCCCTAATTACACTTTATATTCAATTCATCCGATAACCACCTATCCCAGTTGCAGTCATTTAGCGTTATATCTATTAGTTCATCACAAAACATAATCGTATTTACTTTAATTTTAAAAATGAATTAAATCGCTGACATTAACTGTAAAATGTATACCATACAAATATGATCCATAATAATAGTAAATATTATATTAATTCAAGGCTCGAATTTTATAACACTTAAAAGTACAAAAATATGCACTATAATATGCCCTAAAGATATGAAAAATAGCAAAAAATTAATTTTTTTCTCCTGTTGATAACAATTTAAAATAAAACCTTGACTTGTATTGGGTACAACCGATTAGAAGTCATAATTTTATTTTGTTCGATGGGTCAATACGGTGGGCTACCTAAAATATATTATTATATTGAATGAAAATGTAGGATTCTTCTTATGGATTCACATAAATGATACATTTTTTCTACTATTTTTCATTCAATATAAACAAGATTTATAAAAATAAAAAAAAATACCAAATAAATCGTTATATTATGCATATTAGCAAAATATATCACCAAAACCTGAAAAATAGTACTAAAAATCAAAATACTTTAAATATGTTAAAAATATCAATATACAATTTCATATTCAAAGTCCCTGAACAAAATCAGATTGTAGCTCACTCGGCTTTTTTTATTTGTATCTCATAATAATTAGCAAATGTTATAAAATCCGAGCCCTGACAATTATTATGTTTTAGTGTTTTATATATTGATTTTGACATATTATAATATAGTTAATTTAAAATACCAATTGGAAGTTTTACATTTAACGAATAAAAACAAAATAATTAATTGTATTTTTTTACTGCAACAACGATTTTTTACCTGTTTTGTTCCGGCTGCAACTTGGTATCAACCCAATTTTCGATTTGTGACAGGGGCGTTGCGAAGTTTTTTTTTTAGGGAGGAGGCAACTAAGTCAATTTAGCAAGTGGGTACCGCTCCGCTGTACAGTGTGTGTCTACAGGAATCGTTGTAATGAAAGAATTAATATGAATTATATACATAAAAAATATTATAACAAAGTATATTTATACTTATTAACATACTCACCATAATACAATCTGATATGCAAATTAAAGCTCGAATTCATGTCAATACACCTAAATAAAAAAAAAAAACAGGAGCTCATTGAAAATATCATTGACAAATTTTTATTAAATGCGTTAACACGTTTGGAGTATTTAAAAAAAATTGTGCCTAAACAATTTACCAATATATATTTTTACATTTACACACATTTTTTACATTTTTTTCTATTTTTTTAACATCAAATTTTAATATTATTTTAATTAAATGTAATTCACAAAATACAATTTTTTATATAAATTTATTATATTATTATTATTATATAATTTTTTATATATAAGTTTTATAATTTACTTAAAGTACACAGTCCGATACACATTTTTAATCACACCTCTATTGAAACAGTCCTTAGTCTATATAAAGTGGGAAGGAATTTGTGTTGTAAAAAGCCGGAGCTATTTGGGAATCTACTTATTCGTAAATCTTTTTTGACGGGAGCCGTTTAGGAAAAAATGAGAACCGAATGGACTACGACCTTCCACACACGGGAATGTGTCTAACCGGTTTACCGGTGATAATTTCTTATTTTTCTAACCGTTTATATAACGATGAGAGGTCGACAATAGAATGTTATTTAATCTCATGATCGATCCGATAAAAGCGGTGTAAGCTATTAGGGTCCGCACACACACACCACGAAAAAAATATTTTATTTAATTTCAGAGAATTAGTTGGGTATAATAATATTATATAAAATAAAAAATATGTACAATTGCCAGGTATGCGATGTGTAAATAAAGAGATATCATCAAGGGTGCATATTTTGTTGTCTCGCCGTCTGTGGGTATTATAGGTTACAAGCGCGTAGCATTACAAATCTATGTCCAACAATTCACGACTTCACTCAGTCAAGTAAATTATATGATCATAATTCTATATTATGTTTACAATACAAAGTAAAAAATAAATATTATCAATTATTTCATTTTACGCCGTACGATTTACATCGATTTACGATATTATTATTAACGATACGCCCGTCTCAGTCACTGTTATTATATCCTATAAAGCTGCATTCAGGCCAAGTGCTAACAAACATACAAAACATGTTACATATTTTGTTGGAAACATATAATAACATTATTGTCATTGAGTGTAATATTCTATTGTGTATAATATATTTTTTTTACAATCTTTACTCAATAATATTATATCCAGAACCAGGATAGACCATTTAACAGTATATGTACGCGTTTAGAGCACTCAACAAAAGTGAGGGGGGAGCTGTTATACACGCTTATGTCCTGCGCGGGAGTACATATTTTTTCTGACGTGTCGGGTTTAATAATCTCAGTGGCGATGTAGTCTTAGTCGCCGTCACCGCCACCGCCACCGCGTGTCCCAGCTAACACAACCATCAGGCGTCAAGGTTAACATCACTACCGCGCACAACACCCCGCAAAACGTCCAACGCGCACCGTAATCCTCATTACACGCAGAAACAAACCTTTGCGGCTCTGCGTTAGTGCGCCACAAAAACGTTTCACTGAAACTGATATTATATTACATAGTATTAGAATGGTGCTCACTATATTCGTATTGAAACCAGCAGTTGTTTATTTGATTGGTATATACGTCGAATACTATAGGTGCAAAGGGCGCACATTTTTCGGGTGAACATAAATTCACCATAAATTATAATATTGAGTTAAAAAAAATAAGGGATATAGCCCCTACACTTTCCGACTATGATCGTTATCGACATCTTGCAAATACAAATTAATATTCATATTTAAATATTCAATATCCTTAGTTTATAAAATTGGCAAATTTGACAAATTAGAAAATGTTTAGCTGAATTACCTATATTATACCTATATTATGTTTATAGTAAATAATAACGAAACCATTTTTTATAAGGTATGTTATGACTCACGAGACACTGCTTATATTATTTCTCATTATCATTTTAATCACAAATCTGCCACTGGTTTATATCTATTAAGCTAGAGAAATAAGGACCTGACAAACCCACACAATATTTGAGTTAAAGTATTACATGTAGAGTTATATTATTCTTACACCCGTGTTGTAATGAAAAACACAAAAATTCTTATCACCTGTATTTTTAATATAATCAGAAATACACGTATCACAAAAATAAATTTGTTTCAATAATTTTTATTGGCTTTAATTTCAAAATTGTAGAAAAAAAGGTGACTTCGCATTTTAGCTTAATCCATACACAATACAATATTTAAAATTAACTGTACTACAATTTGTTCTATATAATTATATACAATATTCGAAACAACTTTTACTATGCGATTTTACCTTTTTATAGCTCACTTTTATGAGTTTTAAAAATTATGTTACGTTATTATGAATACTATTCTCATAATGATGGGAAGTATGGTAAGTATGGTAAGTACGTGTAATTAATTTGTATTATATCATTTAAAAATAATTATTTTTAATGGAACAAGGTGCGCGAAGAGTATCGCAACTACTTCAGCTACCCTCTCTCTACAACTATCACTCCGTGCATAAAGTGGACAATATTATAACGAGCTTTGAAATTTTAAAAAAAAAGTTACAAGATATGAAGGAGGCGATTCTTCCCTCTCTGTATCCCAATTACGACGTTCCTGGTGTTCAATATACAACTTTAACGTAATGTTAAATATTTTTTTAAGTATTATTAATGTTATTATAATACATTATATATCATATTAGATTTGAAAGTTGGCTAGATTCAAGATAATAATATTCATGGCTAAACAGATATGATAATATATAATATATATATTATTTAACCATGATAATATTTAAACACTATTCTTGCGTTTAAGCGTGCAGGAATGTTAGCACCGCCGGCATGTAAGACATGGGCGGCGGCGGCCGCGGAATCGGCTGAATAATAATGATGTCACTCAAATATTTTTCAACCTTTAATATCTCGCTTAATATCTCATTAAATATTACATTTTTTTATTTCAGATTTTCACTATAATGTTGGTCATATTGAAACTATAACAAATAATAACTATTCTTTTAACTTGGGATTAAAAATAAAATTCTATTGAAATCTTATTACTGGCATAGATACACCGATTACCAAATTAATTAAATACCTACGTATTATAACTAATAGCTTTTATATTCCGAAAAAATTGTTAGTAAAAAAAAGTATTTTTTTTTTCATCAAATAACAATTTTTAATAGGAGATGCGGTATCTCAGGCAACTAAGTTACCAATAAAAAAACTTTGGCAAAAAAATGCTTGCTAAATGACAATAATTATTGTTGTACATCAGTCTTGTACTTCCGTTTCTTTTTAGTGGGGTTAAATAATATTATTTATGCATCTAGTATTTGAGTGATTTTGGTGTTTTAGTTGAATGTATTTTTTTTTGAATTTTGAGAACGTGTGTACAATAAGACTTAAAATTTGTTTGGCACGAGTGTAGTGTATTATATTTCTCAGTATAAAATGCGACCGTATCTGGATTAAAACGATAGGCACAGTATGTATGTAAGTATTGCGTGTACTCCGCGTAAATCGTATCATGCCGTGTCTTTTTTTGGTTTTATGGATACAGTCAACTTGTTCTATAGGTTCGAGAACGTTGTGTCAATGCATGACTCCCGCCCCCCGAGGTGCAATGTATATATACTCGAATTACGACTGTGAAGGGAAACGTCAACTATACTAAATTACATATGAGAAGCAACCTTATTATTTACATTGCATTAAACGACGAATGCCGGGCCATGAAATAACATAATAATAATATTACACAACTATAAAATAGGTACCGATTACCAATGTGGAAGCGTGATTTTATATTGCAATCATTGTTGTTAAGGCGCATAGAAGGACCTTTACAGATTACGGGTATAGCTATATTGTATAGAGGTATACGTAGATACTCTTATTTGGGTTTCGAATATATGACTGTTTAATAATATACGATTGATATCTATTGTAATTTATAGTCTATACAGATTGACCCATAAAAATTTTAAAATATTTATTTGAAAAAAAAAACAGGGTTTAATTCTATTAAGTTAAAATCGGTAGGTTAGGTAGATGTGACAGTTTAATAATATACGATAGGTATTTATTGTAATTTATGGTTTATACGGATTGACCCATAAAAGTTTTAAAATATTTATTTAAAAAAAAAACAGGGTCTAATTCTATTAAGTTAAAATCGGTATTATACAGTACATAAATTTGTGTGTGTGTTTTTTTATACTCTAAGGTCAAGCAGCGAAACAAATTGTCGTTTTTTAGGAATTCAGACGTCTTTATCTAATGAATTCTTAGTTTGATTTTAATGGATTTTACAAGACTGATATAATAATTCCATTAGGTATTGTACAATACCGGGTTACTCTATATAGGAATTTAATGTGTCGACGGGTGTCGACTACGACAATTATGACCTTAATGTCTTATGCATCGAAAAAGTCGGTTTTCTGTACTTCTAGTATAGCTGAGTTTTAAAAAAATAATAATAGTTGTAATATATTAAAGATGCATAATGTGTGAGTGGATATATAACAAAGTGGAGTCTTTAAGAGTGGCGAAGGAGGTAGTTAAAATTCATACCTTGTTGTGACTTTAAAAAAAATATATTAGTTTATTAGTTTTTTTTATTTGTGGCTGAATTGAAGATATGAATGATTAATGCATATTATATTTAGTAAATACATTCTTACTACTATAATAATATGTACTTAAATTAAATGATAACATTAAATTAAATTTATATTATATTTTGTTGTCTCAATACAATTATGATTGTCTTTTCATGTCCTCCTAAGACGTCGTTCCGGCATATATTGTCTCCGACTAACTAATGCATTTCATCATATAGAAATTTTTCGTTCAGATTAATTCATTTTACGCTATTGTATTTATGAATAGAGTAATTCGTCTTGTTATTAAATCTAAATATAAGAATATTATTAAGTCTCCACGTAGGCTTTTTATAATACTTTAATTATTAAATATGTATTATAAGTATTTTGAGGAAAACAGTTCACTGTTAATTATTTTAAATACGAGCAGTATGGTTGACCGAAGAGTCAATATAGGTTCTATGACTATATCAGTGGATCTCAAATTATTATATCCGAGTTCACCTAGAGATTTTGAATATATTTGCGTAATACATGACTGCAGTGTCAGACCTAATAACAGGCACGTCGTTTGGTATTTGAGTTCACTCCACACCTTTATTTTTGGAAAACTCCTTTGTCCAGTCAAAAATAAAACGAAAACGCCGATATGTGTTTGAAATTTAACAAAGAAAAATCATTTTTTTTTGTTTTTTTAAATAAATTTGGGCTATTGTCCAACAATTGACCAACTGCTAAAAGAAAATGTATAACAGTTATACCTAGGTTTGTTATATAATTAAACAGAATCAGATAATAATAAAAATATGATAATTTGTAGATAATGACACAATATTTTATTGGTACAATTTACAACGATCCTAAACATTGAATCGTTCAAATCGATAATAAGTAATTACAACAATTTATAATTTCCCACAAAAAAAAAAAAAAAAATGTAGGCCCACATTTAAACTATGCCCCATAATGACATTTAGGGGTTCAATTAAAACATTTCATATCATAATCATAATCAACGCCTAAAATGTAATTGGTATATAGTTAATAATATTATAATCCCTAATACGCTATTAAATATATAACTATATTATAATAATATTATTATATTCCTTCTGGCCTGATAATGATTTTAAAACGATCCGAAAATATTTTGATACCATTACACTAACAATAATTAAAAAATTGAAATAACGCAACTGTCTAATGAACTTTATTTTTTTTTGCTTACTTATCTATCGAGAAATGCATACTTTACGGACTTACTGTTTCATTTACAAAATAACGATTAATAATAATCAGTTAGGTAAAACCAACTATAAGTTTAAAAAAAAAATGAATTTTAGATTACATACCCTAGAAATACTAAAATACTGTAAACAATAAAATCGTAAAAAAATTCAAAATAAAAAATTACTTTTCTAACTCAAAAATACACGAAACATTTAGAAAATGAGCATCTGCGTCTTAGAAAACAATGCAAAGTGCGTTGAAATCTCAATCCTACTATATAATGGACATTTTTTTATTGTTTACCTATTTTGTAGAAATGCATACTTTTTTGTTGTTATTATAATATATATAAATATTATTGCTATTTCTATAGTTTAGGAATTATTAGCTTTAATTAAAAACTTCCAAAAATAAGCAATAAATAAATAAATAAGCTAATCCAAACATAAGCATTACACAACACAATAATAAAAATCGAATAATTAGCTATTTATTTTAGGTAATTATAATATATGATAACCATCATTATATTATATTATTATTTTGAGATTTTAACTTATTGCATGTAGATATTAAGACAATTATCTATACATATCATAATTTGTTGTTCAGATCACTTATAGGTACCTATGTTTCACAATTATTTACTGTTATATATTTTTTTTTAATATTATCTACGACAAATAATAATGAAAGTAATAAGATAATGATAATGATTTTTTTATGTCTATAAGCAATTAACCACCAAATATCACTAACGATAGTTGGAATAAAAACAACGAAAATCAATTAGTATATTAAGATAACTCTCTCTCCGGTCTCTTACATTGAAAACGTCTGTGTATAGCACTGCATTATTATGAATTCCACTAACAAGTCATAAAAGTACAAAACTGTATTTTAAATTTTATTCATAGTTCATGATAATAAAGAAAACTAAAATTCGTTTCAAAAGACTCTAATTAAGGAAATTATTGGGTACCTACCTCTATTTGTTATCTCTGTCTTTCATTTTTTCACACGTTTTATATAGTAGAAATTACCTATTTTGCATCCATCAGTACGATCGATGTAACGAATATATATGCATATATTTTACGAACCAAATCTCAAGAAAACATAAGAAGTTTTTGGCTACGTGAAATTATAAATCATACCGATGTGATGACTTTTAGAGCATAGAAGATAGGTGCTTAAATATATAAAAGAAAATGCTAACACTTGTGTATGCAATAATACTTGCTATTTATAATATTACACTTATTTACGGTATTGATACATAACATTTCTAATCCTAATGTGAGTAATTACAAAATGTAATAATAATAATAATAATAATAAATAAAGTACAAATAATAACAAAATGGCTTATAGCCGCTCACAAAACCAGTTGTGCGAGATGATCTGGTATAGGATAACTTGACAATTGACAAAATATGTATAGAAGTCACTGACGGATGAAGATGAAGGTGGTAATGAAGGTGATAGATTTCTCAGAATACGAATCAAAGCACATACGAAAATCGATCGTTCATAATGCGTATAAAGACGCGAACATAAAATGTTAAGTTTAAGACGTGTATGGGTATATTTATAATATATTAGTGCGATTGTTTCACTCATAGAGCGTATAGACTGTATGGAGATGCGAGCAACTATATAATATTTTAACACCCTTTAAAATACTATATTATAGAGCCTTTCCTCTGCAATAGGTGCATTGGCAGCTCCAGTGCTGAGATCAGTTTTTAATGTTATGCACTCGGCATCCACGATAAGCGTTGGATTATATAATATTATGGTATCTTATTAATTATCGGACATATACGTAACAATATACAGTAGAATCCGCTTAATAGGGACAAATTGGCATAGTCCTGAACGAATGTATTCATTTTAGGCAATTTAACTTCGTTTATTGGGTATAAACCACCGGTTATAAGTCACAAAGATAAAAAAAGCCCAACTAGATATTTTAACCTATACTTACGTACTTTCTTATTGACACTGTAATTATATTTTTTTTTTTTTATTTTTTTATTTAATTTTTGACTCTATTATATTTTATATACGTACGAATATCTAATAATTTTATATTACGTATTTTATTTGTGTTAAATTTATTTTTCTCCTACTAATAAATACTAATAAATACTCTTTGAAGATAAGAGATAAGACATGTTACACTAAAGTTTCTGTCACTAAATACTACCTTTATCATTCAACCACTCGGTATGGAGATCGTCAAATGTTTAAAAACTCATTACCATAGACTGCTGGTAACATACATCATTTTGAAAGCTATTAAAAAGAATTTAGTACCTTGCAGCCTAACAAAGTATGAATTAAGTATGTATACATTTTGTAAATAAAGTTATTATGTACATATTATATGCACTTAAATAGTTTCAATTTATTAGTTATTCAAGTAATTGATTCAATCAGATGATGGGAACAAATAGATCACCGCCCAATGTGTCCCAATTACGCGGATTCTACTGTATATGTATGTATTTTTTATTATAAAATCTTATTTGAATTTAACGCAAAATGTAAATAAAATCTAGGTCTATTTTTTCAATTTATTTTTGTTATTTTTTTAATAATAAATTACATTCTCAAAAATGTTTCAACCATCAAATCAAATCTTTTTAAATTAGGGAGTAAAATTTAAAAAAAGTTATCTGATGGTTCTCTTATATTATCTTCACGCTAAAAACTAAATAATCTGTTTTTATGTTATTTATTGCTTAATTAGGTACGTTTATTGTATTGATACACGTACAAATAATAGGTATTTTTTGTTTTGCTGCACGTATGTGAAGGACGAAGTATAAACTTATATCAGTTTCACAATATACTCGTATTTGACTTGCCTATTTCTATAGGTATTTCTAAGAACTTAATTAATTTTTATTTTTATTATCCTAAAGTTGAGTAAAACTAATGAAAAAGATTAATTAGGTAAATATTTTTATGAATTTCTGACTCAAAATAATTTGCAAATTTTCGTAATATTAAATAATTTGGACAAAATCCTAACTTCAGATGCTTTAAAAAAAAATTATTTTGAATTTACGCTTAATTTTTTTAAAATTATACTTATAAAAACTTTTATAACTTATAAGAAACCTTGTATTAAACTTTAAAGTTTTTGAACGAGCAAAAATTATTTTATTGACAAAAAAAACTAATAAAAATTAAAAATTTCTTGTGTGAATAAATAGCTCAAAAAAAAAACAGTCAAAATATATTGAATAATTTTTGGTGTATAAAAAATGTTAGTTTAAACATTCGATGAAAATTGAATGTATCTATGGTTATTATTTTTTTGTATTACTTAAAAAACAAAACGATTTTGTCAAAATCTGATTCTGCGTAAAAATTCCCGTTTTTCCTTAATTTTTTTTTTTATGTTTTCCTGACACTTTTAAAATCTATTGGAAATATTCAATTTTGAACTCTCGAATGCATGAACTAAAATCACTAACGTGCCAGAAAAGTAACTGTAGTTGAAATCTAAACATTATTAAAAATATTATATACCAGGCAATGGTGTCATTCATTTCAGTTTTTAATAAAAGGAACAAAAGTTTTGACCAGCCTATTAACTACACTACTAAAAAAAACAAATCGCTTCGCTCGCAACCTAATTTCCACTTACATTTTTATCTCGATACAATCCATATCTTACATAACTTTATACGTGTCCGATTCCAAAATAGACTCATTTGTAATAAAAAATACGCGGAGAAACTAAATAATTATTATGGAACTTACCTCCGTGGTGTTATTTTATGTAATTAAATTGCAATATTAAACTGCTAAAACGTGATTAAAAAATCGAAAAATATTTATAGGGACCTTCTGTTATAGATGATTTTTTTCAAAATCTTTGATAAATTGAAGATTAATTAGTTTTTATAATTTCTATAGTAGCAGTGTTTATATATTTGAATTAGAAAACTGTAAATATTAATTATTATCATGACAATAGTTTTCTAGTGCTTACACAATATTATAATTCCTTAAAATTAAAAAAAATGTAGTTAAATTATTTCACCAACAATTGAACTGAATTTACAGTTTAGACGGGGGGTAAATGCCCATCTTGTCACTCTTCAAATGACGTCACTGGTGGTGGGTGGATTAGCGAGCTGCGGCAGTTGTATATACAAGGGGAGTAGAATATTTATAAAATATAAAAAACCACTATATATTTATTAATAATTAGATAAATAGTGGTTATTATTTTATTATTAAAAATACAAATCGTTTTCCATCACATCACTATTCTGTTGTCGTAATGTTACAGAAACTTTTTTCAAAGCTGTTGAAATATTATTATACTTGAACATTTATGGAATGTTGACATACAAACTTAAAATATTGGTAAAATTAAACCATTAAACATGATATTTTCGTAACGATGTTAACATTGAAACTTAAATCATACATCGCTGCAATGTTCTGTAACTTAAAATGCACAATGGTCAGTGGGGGTATGACTAGTATAAATAGGTGTATTAGTGACACTAAAAGTATACTTGGAAAACGTCTATCAAGATAGAGAACTTTTATTTTTAAAATGTTAATTGGTTGAAGCATAAAGAAGAATGACGACGACGTGACAACGTCATTGCCAAATAAAATATATAGGTATAAGATTAGTATTGGTCACGATCAAAGATATACAGGTTAATCAACGCTGTATAGAGAACATAACTATATTGATATATAGAGAATGGTCTCAAAAGTGTTGCGCAAAAGTGCTCCCCGAAATCATCTATTTAATATGGGAAAATATAGCTAGTGCTCTTATGCAATTATATATGTATCAAATTAAAAAAAATATATATATACAATATAATATCATAAAAATATACATTATTTAACCACATTAATTTTCACTAGATGCCCTTCTCACAGACCAAAACCGAAAATTTTACTGTTCATCAATATAACTGCTCCGTTGAGTAACCTGTTTAGGTGTCTTAAATCGTGGTATTGATTATTAAATATTCTAATAATGATAAATTGATAAACAATAAGACAATTCCAATTGAGTTCACTTACTCCTAATGCACCCTGAGTAATGCCAAATTTCCTAGAATGAATTTATGCACTACCTATGTTTTAAATTAGGTAATTATTTTTATGTTAGAGCATCTTGAAATACTAAAAAAAAGTAATTTATTATTTATATACACATTAGAAATATTCTTTAAGGTTTAGTGATAATCATTACAATAATCATCTGAATTATATTACCCATATAATATTATATTATTATAAAGTAAACAGATATTTATACTTTAAGCTTATTAAATTGTATGCATCTGAAATGTAAAAAATTATGTTTAATGTTTAAAAAATATCTATTTTAAAGATATACTTATTATATACCTAATAGTTTATATATATTGTAATCTTTTCAAATAATTACTTATAGTTTTAGATAGGAAACTATAAATTAACAAAATTATAACTTATAGGTACTTTCATTTTATTGCTTAATTGTATTGTCTTTAATAGTATACGATTTATAGACATTTGATATACAAATTGTGTGCTTGGTTAAAAAACTTGAATATTGAATTTAAGGTTTGTCATGTTTTACAAGTTTTATTAATAGAATTAAAAAAGTAAAAAATAATAAATGTTAAGCCACTTTAATTTTGTGTGAGTGCTTAAGTTCAAATTAAGACAAAATTGGATATTTACATGTTAATAAAGAGTTCTACTCTAAAAATGTTTGTTTTTTTTTTTGTTGTAATTCAAAAAAATATCAATTGGAGCAACTTAAATTATTATTGTTTATTATTATATATAATGTTACAATATAATTTTCAAAATATTTAGATTAATTTTAAGCTATTTATTCCATGAACCTAGTGTCTGGTACAATATGTAACTTACAATTGAATATATTTAGACCCATATCTGACTTATTTTTAAATTTGACTTATCTGTTCAGCAATTAGCTAGATACCATCACTTTAAATGTTTAGTTACATAGGTAGGTAACTAAAATAAAGAAATAGGTATATAGTATTATCACATCTTATATTAATATATATTTATTTAGTATTATAGGTATGTCTAGCTGAATGTGTTTAAAATATAATGTTTTTAATATTATCATAAATATAAAATGATGAAAGCAATGGTACAATGGTTAGATTTTATATATCAAATTATAATGGTTGGATATTATATTATATAATATAGATTAGACTAGAATACAATATATATTATATATCTACCTATTGTAGTCTATGTTTGTATGCATGATATATTTTTAACTATTTATAATCCAGAAAGAATTTGATATACCTTATGTATTATTTTTATTATATGATATAATAACCAATAAATATTTCATTTTATAGTAAAAATTAGATTTATCCAGTAAAATATTGGACTTAGTGGAAAGTTAAATTTAAATGAAGGTCACATACTGGACTTTAGCATAACCACTTAGTTCTATGGTATGTCGTTCATCAATATTGACTCTTAACAGCTATAGTTATGTTATATGAAATAATACATTTTATAATACAAACGATTGTAGTATATAAAAATTTTTTATATTTTTTATTTATATTTTTTAAGATCATAACCAATACAACCTTTAAATCAGTCATATAATCAAAGATTACAGAGTAAGCAATAAAACCCTATACCACCCATTTGATAATTATACAATAATGGCTTTGTGCCATACATAATAATTTACCAATATAGCATGAATACTATAATTGACTTTTAAAAAATCATAAAACTAGGTACTACTTTCAAAACTAGGTGTACTACGTATATTCAAGCATCCCTCTCTGCCAAATTGCACTTATATATTATAATATTTCCAAAACTATTCTACTGTATTTAAAATTTGAACTAATATTTATACAGATGTTATGAAAATATCTCTAAAATAATGTTATTATATATGTTTTTTATTGAATATTATAAAATATATATACAAAATTAAGCAAAATAAAATATACCAGAAACATTTTAAATAGTAATTAACTAATTATTAAATTAGTAAATTATCAACTAAATAAGAAAATAATACACTTGAATATTATAAACGATGAATTTAGTATAGAAAATTCAATAGTATAAGAAAGTAATCAGTAATATAAAGTATAATATAATATAATTAATAATATAAAGTAATCTCAATGGACTATTCCATTGACACTCTTTTATAGTTTTATACATAGTTAAACCAAATAAATGATTTGAATACATATAGTAAAATAGTTTGCTGACGATACAGTACTTTTTGTTGAAGGCTAGTCCTGGAATGAGTTATTTTCTAGCATACATACAGGCTTGAGAAAAATCCAAAAATAACTATATAAAAGTAATTTACCCCTTAACTTAAAAAAAGCTTACATTTTACCAGATCATATAATTAATAATTCTAATAAACTAAATAAAATAGGTTTATGTATAATATATGAGAATGTGTGTTTATATCAAAATATATGCATGCCTAATCTTTGTAAAAATAATTAAACTGTCAATTTCTTGGTATAGAAATGCACCAAAATCTTAAGTAGAATGACCACATAAAACTCCTAACAAATAAATTAAGAAAAAGATATATGCTTTAAAAAATCTAACAGATATCTTAGAATTTAAAAAAATTGGAGTAGTGTATCAATTGTATTTATGTGATCTATTATTAATTACGGTATTTCTGTAAGAGTAGGTATGCATAAAACAACTATAGACTTAGAGATTAATTAGATGGATGATTTTAGTTTTATAGCTTTCTAAGAGCGCTACCAGGCAGCGTCCGGTTTTCGTCGGCGGCGGTTAGATGGTTGGTGCGCAGACAAAGCTTTGGAACAAAACCATGTCCATGTGCACAAGTCGGCTGCCCAGTACCGCTTTTAATCTGAATAGAGTATATTTTTATGATACATTTCACAGTTATTATTGACAATAATGTTTAAACACTAATTTCAAAATGATATATATTATTGCTTACATATCACAAGTTAGTTATTCCTTAAAAAAGTATAGTATACAATTATGTTCTTATTATAATTTACTAACTTAAATCTAAATTTTTACATATATTTGATTATTATGTTTTTAAAGTATAATATTAATTTTTAATTTATTTAAATTGCTAAAAACATTAAATAACATTTAACATTTATTTCTTTTTTCAGACATTATTCATTTTTGATGTCAAACACTGTAATCAAAACATAATAGTAATTAGTTATTTTTACGGTATATGTTTTTTTTTTAAAGAAAAAATAAATATAAACAATTTAATAATGATTTATTACAGTATTTTTGCTATTTATATTGAATTCATACCAGATTGCAATAGGTATTTAGGTAATTCTTATTTAAAAACTGATAAAAGTAAAAATGTAGTACCTATCTACAATATATTTAATTCCAGAATTTTCCAATTCTGAGTAGGTACCTATATATTTCATCCATCGGAATGAGTGCTGAAAGATTAGATATTACTAATATTATATATTACTAACTGGTGCTGGTAAAAAATAAAAATAATAAATAATTTACAGTTTTGGACGATAATGTGATACAATATATTTAAATACTATTAGTCAATTCTTAATATAGTTACTTTTTCCATTATTTATTATAAGTGTATTAGTATCGCCGATTACCGTACAAACTATGGATAAACGTTTGGAATTAATTTAACACAGATTTTTATGAACCTATAGTTATAACCTAATTTTATAAAACCTTAGAAACCTAGTATAAAATTGTCAATATCGCATTAGTTCATTTATTTCTAATGATTACAAAATTATAACTGATTTATCTAAAATGTAGAATTTTAAGATATAATAGTTGATTATTGATAATAATAATATGTAATGTGTAATTTTTTTATGTGGTGTTATGCAATTTTGTGCTGTATTATAGAAATTTTGAATTGTGGAAGATACTATCCGAAAAGTCACAATGTCATCAAAATAATTATTGTAACTATAAATAGGTAGACCCAGTGCTTGGATTGGGAAACAATTGGAGATGCAAAAGTACAAAAAATAAAATGTAAGCACTTGATTATTTAAATATCTTATTGATTAGAATATAATTAGAAGGGGTATGCATAAATATTTTTTAAAAAGAAGGGGGACTCTAAGAAACTTTTCTAATATTGATATCTTATAGGCAGGCGTATTATAAAAATAATAAAAATAAATTAAGATGGTATTTTATATATAACATGTGTATACTATGTAAAATATTAAACCTTACCGTCATGATTTGGTTGTTAATAACTCCGCATGAATATATCAACTTTTGATTAAATTGATAACGCACAAAACTAACAGGCTTTCGAGCTGTATTAAGTTCTCTCACTTTACGATTTGTTATAAACAGCAATCGTCGAAGAAGGTGAACATTTCTAACCAAATCTGGTAGTGCAATGTTGTGAGTATTGGCCAAAGTCTGTGCAGTAGAGGTTGTACTCTGATTGTAACTAGGAAGTTTACTAGAGAATTGTGTTAAAATATACTTCCAGGTCTTTGGAATACCGTTAGTTTCTAAACATGCACGATACAAATTATTTGGAAATCCTTCAATGATAGGTCCAATTAGATGGTATACTCCATTAGTTGTTTTAACAACATTTTTTGATAACAAAAAATTTAATCTACCAGCATCATGGTTTTCTTTTGATATTGTTTGACGATCATTTTCCAACAAGGTTCCTAAAAGCATACAAACAAAATTATGAATAAATTACACAGTAATATATTGATTGAGTAGTTCAAACTGTTCAATTAAATTCACTACAGATAGACAATCATCAAATATTAACCAAATTTGTATTAACATTTTCTTTAATAAATATTGTTATACCATTTCTATATGTAGCCATAAAAGGCAAAGAATAAATCGAAGAATACAAAAAGGCGGGCAAATGGGTATCGCTATGCTATATGCTTATACGTGCCATGTAGATCACAATTATAGACGTGTTAAATTTAAATTCAATGATATAATATAATTCTTTACAAAAAATGATTCTGAGTGTAGATATTTTGTTAGTCTATATTATACAGTATATTTTATGATATTATTGCTATAAAAGGAATTTATTCCCGAAAAGATTACATTTGAAAATTTCGTTGTATGTATAAAATATAATAATATACTTTGAATTTTAAATAATCACTAATAATTTTTTTAAATTACAATAAAATAACTAAAATTGTTATTTATCGTTCAAATTTGAACTTAAAATATCTAGAAAAAAAACTGTGCCTATGTATGCTTAATATTTTTGAACTACTATAAATAAACTTAAGAAGAACTTTGTATTCAACTTTCAAACGTTAGTTATAAAAAGAAATTTTTTTTATAAATTTCTTCCTCAAAATAATTTGTTAGATTTCGTGATTATGCATTTACACAGACTTATCAATAATCATGTGTTTAAATTTTTTGATCAAACGAAAAATTATTTATTGATTATAGTTCAAAATAAACTAAATAAAATAAAAAATGTTCAATGCTTATAAATAAGTCAAAAAGAGTCTTAATGTCATTGTAATGCTTGCTATACATCATTTATCATGTATGAAAAATTATCATAAAAACATTTGTTGAAAATTTAAAATGTTACTATTTGTTTTTGATATAATCCAAAAACAAAATAGGTTTTTTAAAAAACTTGTTTTGCGTAAAAATTCTCGTTTAATTCTAAATTTTTTTTTTTTTTGTATTTTTTTACGCTTTTAAAAACTATTTTGAATTTTAGCTTTAAACCCCTAAAGTACTGACTTGAATCACGTTTCTACTAGAAAAAATGCTGAAGTAGAAAATCAAAGCACTTTTATTTCCCCAAAAGGTGAAGGCAGACACAAAAATATACACATCAGTATAAAATCAGTACATTCATCGTTTCGTTCAGAATCTAAAATTTTTTTTAGATTTATAATTTTAATTCAAAATACACATAATTTTAAAAATAATTCAGAAATTGCAATACCTATTGTAGTTTAGCATGGCAATTATGTACAATACTTAATAATTAATAAAAACCTATTAATTTTGTTACTATTTTAATTTTATTTTTGTCACGATGCTAACATTTAAATATAAAAATATTTGATTACTTACCATTTAATTCGATGACCAAAAAAGTATCGTTCAGCTCTGATTTAATGCGCTTGACGTTTACAGACCACTTAGATAAGAAGAATGGATCAGATTTTAAAAAAGAAAAATCCTGTAGATGTGTACTATAATAACTTGGCGGAGGCGGCAAACAAGAATTACCAGATTGATTTTTTCTAGTACTTAAATTAATCGCTGTGTGTGAATTGTTGTCAGGTCTGTCATCACTTGATGAGGCATTAACCGGTGCTTGTGCCAATTCGTCAACAATTTTTGATGATGGTCCTTGATCCATTTTATAAAATATCAGTCTTTGAATTTAGCTTGCAGTGTTTTTTGTGATTAAATGATATCTTAATAAATAAAACTCGATACAACAAAAATTCTAGAAAAACACACAGACAATTCAACGAACCGACGAGTGAAACAGTAGTGACACCAACGTGGACTGCGATCACGATGATCACTACTCTGCAACAAGTGTCGGGCAACGATCACGCAATAACGCTACAGCAGCGCCTGTTGGATAATGCGGTGTCGCTCCCAAACTAATGCTATCAGTATTTTCGTCCACCCCAAGGTGAAACAGGTTTACCTGTTATCTTCTTAGCACAACCCGTCCTCGTGTGGACACAATGGCGGTCAGCTGTGCGGCGTTACGTTGGTGGACCACGGTAGGAAATTTGTATTTGTTTATTTTTCAAATCGTCTCCCTTTGCGTAAAAACTACGAGCGTCATAAAAACTGCAATAGGTAGTTCAATCACTGTTTTTACAATAAAATGTAGGTACCCATGTTAGTATGTTACGGTCGTTGGGCCCTCGGACAACATAATTTCGGTCTAATACACGACGTATTATAATTATTTATTATTGTTAGTGTAATAGTGTCATTGCGTATAATATTAGCAGTTCTTTCTTTCTTTGTATTTATACCTATTGGGATATCCTGAGTTCGCACACCAGATCTGTTTCGTTACGTTCCGTCACGTCACGTCAAGGTTTCTGTCGAACGGAAAACTTTACATATTTTAAATTTTTATTAAAAGGAGTGCACAGATTACAACACGTATCGTCGCACCGCGTCTTAAAAACGTCAGATAACGGATATATTGGTTTTTAGGGCAAAATTGACGGATTACGGAAACCACTTGTTAGCTTCAACATTTCGATCGATAATATTTTTTTCTCTATATAACACAAAATTTTACTTCATATTTAGTTTATTGTTTTTGTTGAACTCTTTACTCTTTACTGTTCGTAAATACACATTTCTTTATGATTCAACTGAAAAAGAACACGCTGATAATATATGATTAATAATATTTTCAATACAATCTAATGTGAGGCAAATTCTCACTACATCCCTATAAATGAGAAGGAATTCATAAATAACTCATAATAATAGCCTAGTCTTGTATCAGTCGATCATAGCAGATTCCTGTTGATGCACAATTTTCTCCACCATATTGTAGAATTATGCGCCGTATATGTAAATATATAATTAATTACTATATTATGCATTTAAATTGCTATATAATCAACCATATTGCTACTATTGGTAGTTAAACGGTCAATCTTTTCTTGGGACATTTTTTAATTATGAATCTCTAGTTTTCATATCTCAAATTAAACAATTATATATTGAGTAGCATTGTATACTTGTACCAGCATGCTATTTAAAGGTCTCTTTAGGTTTTTAAATAGAAATTTCCTGTTTTAGTTTAAGGTAAAAAGTTGAAAAAATTTGACACAATAATGGAAATTATAATTTTAATTTTAGATTTCTACATATTTAATATTATAATTAAATTTAAAATATACAGACAAAAAAATGATGGAATTTATATTTTTTTACTTATCATTATTAACTATTTATGATAAACTTATTACACTTGTATTAAATATTAAAATCTAAATATGTTAATGCATTCTGACGCAAAATTGCGATGAGTTAAATTTTTGATTGTCATTGTCTGATCATAATTGGTGTTGTGTGCTATTATATTATAGCTCCACAATTCTGTACATTTTATTAGCATTGCATTATTGTACTTTTATTATAAAGGCCAATTGTAGCTTTGCAAATGATCCATTTAAATCCAAATTAACCACTTAATACAAATTATACAAAAACACTCTAAATAAATTTGTTGGGAAAACACAACTAGGTATTCTCTTGTTAATGTGCATATACATATAATACACACATTACAATATATAGACATAGCAAAATTATATTTTAAACAAATGAAATAAATATTTTTTCTTATAATAATAGTGTTTATTTTTAAGCTGCTTTTCTCTTTTTTGATTAAAATGTCCAAATTCGATTTTTTTCTTCCATAACATTTCTTAATTGACTTTAAACTAATTTTTGATATTTTTTTGAATGATTCACGTTTGTAAGCACTTTGGAGCTAGAAATAAACATTTACATATATAAATAAAATAAAATAATATATTACAAAATATTATTTTTTTTTTTGTTTTTTAAACATAAAAAAAAAATAAAAAACATAAAAATACATTCATAAGTCACTTCAATATTTTAGATATAAATTAGAAGTAACAACAATCATTAAAAAAATAATTTTATTCAATATCATAACAAACAGTTAATGTTTACATAAATAGTCAAATTAAAATGTTTATGACTTACATTCTTTTGTTAATATTAATTTGTTGAGATTTGGTATTTAAAAATAAAGTTATCATTATTTTTTTAGAACCGTCCTAAAAAAAAAAAAAATAGATATTAAAACAATTCAGTAAAACGACAATAATTTAAATAATTACTTCAGGAATTGGTGGATGAATCTGTGCTTCTAGCACATGGTGTTCCACCATATCAGCAAAAGATTCACTTATTTCTCTCGAATAACTGTACTCTATACATTTGTATAAACCACAATATACTGCTTGAGTAGCATAGGAGCTAAATCTTGATTGCAAAAGTCTGATATTTATTTTTGGTACTATTTCAATTGATCCATAATCTACAAAAAATAACTAAAAAGATAATTAAACCGTGGTCAGTTTTATAGTAATACAAGGAACTACATTTTTAAACATATTTTAACTATTTCAAAAATTATAGTTTATAATAACTTTATTATTCATCTTGCAAACATCTATATTTAAGATGATTTGAGAATATTCAAATCATATAAATAGTGATGTAAAATGTCATAAATTTAATTTTTAAAAAAATTCCTTAGAGGAAATTTCCAGAAATAAAATAAATGTAGTAATAAATGCAGTAAAAATATGTAATTTTATTTTATTTGTAATTTTTCTTTTTTAAATACAACTTAAATTTATTTATTGGTATTGCCCATTAAACATTGGAAAATTGGTATAATAAAAATTTAAAACTCTTTTTATTAGTTTGACTCAATATATTTATATATTCATTATTTTTAACTTTACAATAAAATCAAGTTGGAGAAATTCTTGACCAATTTTTTGAAAATTTACCGAATACATCTGGGTTTGATGAAAGTCAGAACTCACTTTAGCCTAGTTTACAACACTGAACGAAAAAATCCTCTTTCATATTAACAATGACCATTTGTCAAATGTTGAAAAATAATGTATATTAAAAAAATAAAAAAAAAATTATTAAATTGAAAAATACTTTTATTAAAATGATAAAACAGCATTTTTTGTTGATTTTTGATAGAAAAAAATTATTACTCAAACAGTTAAAATAAAATAATAAAAGACGATTTTGTAGTTTTCATAAAAATAACTGTACAATATACTAAAATAGTAAATGTGATATTGATAAATACTATTTATAACATTAACATAATCATTCTTGTTTAAATGATAACTATTCTATGCAAATCATAAATATTTTTATTAAAATATTACGTGGGATTCATGGTTTTTAAAAAGCACATATATGATCCTTGAAATAATTATAAATAATTGAGATGATTCAGTTAGTACTAATTTTGTTTTTTGTATACAATGCTGTTTTTACCGCAAATGTACAATAATTAATGTATCTATTAAACCCATCTACTAAATGGTATCATTGAAAAAATAATAAGACCTATGACTAATTTATTTGGAAATTTTTTTCATAAAAGTATACAGGACCCTTTGTTGTTAGCATCATTTGATGACACTTTCATTGTAGTAAAAAATTAATTTGTATTATGTAGTTCTGAATATCGACTGATCAAATTGGCTAAAAACCAATCAATATTGTCAAATCCTCAACAAATAATTATGAGATAGATACTGTGTAAGTAACTGGTGAAACAGTACCTATACAGTGAAAAACTAATAATAGGCATTTTATTATTATAAGGATTTCATTAATTTTGAATAATTTTTTGAACATGGAAATAATTATAAAAACTGCTATAATCGTTTAATTTAATTAAATATCTAATAGTGAAAAATAATGTTTAAAAAATATGAGTAAAAATGTAATTAAAGCTACAATACTAACAGGGAGTAGAAAAAATAAAAATATATTTATTTCAATAAGACCAATTTTACCATCAGCAGTTCAATTTAGATTCAAAAGATTACAATATCCATTGAGAGTGGCATTCACTTTTACAATAAATAAATTGGAAAGGTAATCATTAAAATGTACTGGAGTTTTAATTGATGAACCATGTTTTTTCATAGTTAACTATATGAAGCATGTTCTAGAGGTGGAGATCCGAAAAACTTATATGAATATGGGCAATTTTTTTATCATAAACCAGTCAATATATCTGTAAGTATGAGAAATTTTAAAATACTTTTTCTTTTAACTTTCTAGGTTTTACTATTTTACAGTGTGTTATGATTTTGATAATTTTAACTGCTTTCTTTATTTGATAAAACATTATCAACTTTCGATTTTCAAATGGCAATACCTATTTTTGATAATGAAAATCTATAAACATATTGAAAAAAATAATTTGAACGTATAGAGTATATAATTTGAATAATTCGTTTGCGACTTATTAAGGTTTAAATATTCATTTACTGCTACTTGGCAATTTATCAAACCCAACAGTAAAAACTATGTCATAACAAAATTATATATTAATTTAACAATACCCGTATAGTCATAATCCATAATAACTATCTCTACTATAGTTATCGATTATGATGTATAGTCCAAATAGAAAATTTAAAAACATTGTACATCAACAGGCATCAATACTTTTAAATAAATTAGTTTTATTATTATAAACTTTTAATAAAACTTTTGAATATTGCTAAAAGCATTTTTTTACTGTATATTTTATTATATCAAACATTAAGGTTGTGACTCTGGATTTTTATAGTACTTATTATTATTATTGATTATATACTCACATGGGACAAATTTAAAGATTATAGTATTCTGCTGGTGAACCAGGCCAAAATGAGTTCTGACTTTCATCAGACTTAGAATTATTCGGTAGATTCTCAGAAAATTGGTCAGAAATTTCTCCAACTTGATTTTATTGTTTAGAATAAAATAAAATAAAGTATATGTACAAAACAATGTAACTGTAGTCATGTAATTTATGTGGTTAACCAGTTCCCACAGTGACATAGTATAGTACTAAAAAGTTTATGACATTAAAAATTATTCACCCTGTTGTTATTAATGAATAGTGAAATTATAAAAATATTATTTATTTCTGTGAAACAATAAAATTCTGAACACGGACCACACTATACAGACTATCATTACAGAATACAGTGACATAGTAAATATGTAATTGCACTTATGAGGCAACGTCATACTTCACCGTGATTTCCAGAAAAAAATCATGAATGAACACAAGATAAATAAAAAAATAATCCAGTCAATAAAAACGCATATTAGAATTAATAAGTGATAATAATGATATTAAAATTGTGTTCATCCCATAAATATATTATTACATGTAAATATTATAACTTTACATTTTTAAATAAAATATTTAAATTATGTTACTCTTTATTTATTATATTTAACAATGTAATAAAATTTTATTTATTATTCCATAGGATCACACACATTAGGATGGTCCTTAAAACTGAACTTTGAAAATTTGTTAATTATACAACCTATTGGTCTGAATACTTATAAAAACAACGTATAAAATGTTTTCGGAGAATTGGACAATGTTAGCCTGTGTCACAAAAGGGCTAAAGTTACATATCCCTAATTTTTGAAAAACAACATAGTTTTCTATGTTTTTCAAGCAAAGCACAAGTAAGAATAATTGTATCGAAAAAAATATAAGAGCATAATTTTACATATATTTTAATCTTATATATTTTTTCATAAAAGTAATATTTTTTTGAAAAAATGACATTATCAATTAGTATTGTAAAAAAATGTTTAAAATATTTAAAAAAAAAATAAAAATTTTATTAATGTATATATTCAAAAGTTTAATTTTTTTAAAACTATTTTTCTAAAAAAGTAATCTTCTTGGAATCTGAGTATTTATTGCGATAATCACACACAACTTGGAGCAAATAGTGTTTTTGAATTTCATTATTGGTAATTTTTATATTGTATTCCTCTATAAAAGTTTAACTCTTTCAGCAATATCATTGACTACATTATTTATATTGGTGACAATAGCAGTAGATTTTTTAAAATTTTTATCATCGTCCCATTTTGATAGATCAGTCATAAGAAAACATTTATTTTGAAACGTTTAAAGAATCGCATTGAGTTCACACAAATAAAATCATCAAGGCCTTTATTCAATATCCCAATAGACTCTTTGGGTTCAAAACATTAGTTTATATTATTTTATATTATCTTCTTCTATATCCATCTTAAGAGGTTCTGTCATTTTTTTTTTTTTTTTGTATCAGTACATGTGGATTGAAAAATGATAACGCAGCTGCCTCGGGTGATAGATACCACAAATGGCCACACATTATTTTAATCGCAACTTCAGATATACTTTTATCAATAGACTGATATCTTATTAAATTTTATAAAAAATTTAGATCTTCACAAACCAAACTTTTATGTATAATTAAATAACGAAGACACATACACTGGCAATAGATATTTCTTCTTTCTGTGTTAAACAAAATTGATTTAGGAATATAAATATTTTCAAACAGTACATAGCATTTGTTATCCACCTGGAATGATGGATGGCTCCGGATACTCTTAATGAAATTCCTCAAGGGGGAAATCCCCCTAGACAGATAATCATCAATTCTAACAACTCTCTATAATCTCTTGGTTGTTTAATTTGTAAATAATCAACTGCAAAATGAATTATACAGAACGCACATCACTCACATTTTTTTGTAGAAATTCATTTATAGTGACAAGTTCAAATTTTTCAGTATTTAGGTTTCCCCAATATTGTTGAAACCTTTTAAATATTAGTATATTTGGACCAGATGTCGTACATAATTTTGTATTAAAAGCACTTTAAAACTAACTCATAAATATGGTAACGACATGGTAAATATAAAATGTTACGATCTAAGTAATTAATAGTACACAAGAACCTTTAATTCGATCATTATTTGAAGCTGTTGTATCACAACAAAAAGCTTGAACATTTTTTGTGATTCACCAATCATTGAATATATGAAAAATTGCATCCACCTGGTCAATCCCTGTTCTAGAATCAATAGCTGGGACTCCAAGTAATTGATCACAACCATTACAAAAAACAACAATAAGAAGTCTATCAACGTTTTTTTTGTCTTGTTAATTCAAGTATAGATTTTCCATCATCGATTGACAGTTTATATTCTTTACGAATATCCTTTGCGCGCTCTTTTCAAAAACGTAAACATGTAATTCAAATTTATGTTCTATTTATAATTAATTTATTAACATCCACACCTAATGCTTCTGCAGTTGAAATTAAAATGTGAACGGCATCTCTGTCACTAAGCTTGCATCTATTTAATTTAGCTGCAAGTTTCGATGTGATAAAATTAATATTTCCTCTATTTGGTTATTTAAAGCACTCTGTAGATGGACCGGGCTTGCCAAACTCTTAATCTTCTGTAATACTCATCGGTTGATGACATACTCATTTCCACAAATGTATCAAAAACATATACAAAAATAAATAAAAATAATAAAAATGAATACATAGATAATATTAATAGTTATGTAATAATTTTACTGACCGATTCTTCATAAGTTTTTTTTCATCTTTCCTCAAACATTTTTAATCGTCCCTCGGATCTTTTTTCTTTATTATTTTTACATCAATCTCCAACATGGATTCAAGGAGCCATTTTTGTCTCTATGATATTAGCAGTTTTTTATATTCATTTATTTTTATATTCTCAAGAGCATTAGCTTGAGCCATATCAAATAAACCATTTAATATTAGGCTAAATTCTTCATTTTTTTAAGTACCATATCCATCGGGTCGATTAGATCTGTACGTTTTAAACTGCGATATAGAGAAGGAACGTGAAAGTAAGAGCCAAATTTCGGAGAGAAGCGCGATGGAACATTTAAGCACAGAAAACAGATGTTGTAAGAATGGGAGACGGACAGAGATGCTTCTCACATTCCACTAAATGATACTTAGGTAATCATAAGGATTCTTATAATTTTTAGCAGAAGTCATATAAATATTTATTTTAAAATGCTAATAACAGTTATTATGCATGGTTTAATGATATATAGCAATTAGGCAAGATTATAGTTAGGAATATTAAGGAGGGAATCTCAGGGAAAATTCGATAAGGGTCTGAAGAAAAGATAATTAATTTAAGGGATAGAGTGAACCCACACTAGACTTACTGTGTTTACACGCTATGATTTGAAGAGGAATCATGGGTTGATGGTTTATCTAAATAACTGCCGATAGGGGCTGAATATTGAGATGCTAATGATAAGTGACTATTATTATTATTAAAAAGGGTGCGAGTTTTATGTTTAGGCTTCGCAGAGTTAAAATAATGATGATTTTCAATAAGACTAGAGATATTTACATTATGAGGAACTGTGTTTGGTTTAAAAATTTCAGGGTTTGTGGAAGCTGGCTATTTACATATCGGAAAAACTATAAGCTGAAGTCATATAATTATTTTTCTTAAAAACTAACGCATCTTTATAAGATACGTTTTCGGTGGCCATGATATTTTAATTTCTTTTCATTCTTCGCAATATATACTGGGTCAGTGGCAAAAACGGACAAACAGGTATTTACAGAATGTTTAGATTTACCACAGTGGCTATATCTTGGACCACTACGGTAAAATTTTGTAGGGGATCCAAAACGTAGACAGTGGCTGCATTGAACGGGTGACCAAATACTTGGTTTGACTTTGAAAATCATATTGAATATGGTGATTTTATATGGAATTTTCAATGCGACGAATATAAGTTCGACAATACAGCTCTGAATGTTATTATCTTTATTAATATTGAGGCATTTAATAGCTTCGATTATAACAAAAATTTGGTTTCGAGACAGTTATCTAATTTAATTACACCGTATAAGAAAATTAATGTGAAAGGTATAATAGCTTTATAATTGTTGTCTTTTAGAATATTTGAATTGAGATAAAGGTTTCCATTTGTAATGGTGTCGAAAGTAATTTAATTTTTTTCGAACCTGTGGGTTTGATATTGGAGACTCCAGTTGACTAAATTTATATTATTATCGGAGCTTTTGGCGAGAACGATTATCGGTCCGGAATAATCGAATGAAAAAGATTGTTGTAGAAATATATCAACATGAATCCAGAGCGATCTTTTTGTCTTTGATATTAGAAATTCTGTATCTTTTTTTATTTTTATACCAAAAGCATCAGCTTAAGCGATGTCAAATAAATCAATCTAAATTCTTCATTTTTTTTTAAGTTGTGTGTCTGTTTTTCTGTACTGCAACTTTAGCAAATTTCTCCATTCGTTATATAATTTTTGAAGTTTTATGACACAATATTGTTTAGTATTAACTGGTATATATGTAATTTGCTAGAAAACACTTGCCTCTTTTATTACTTATTTCGAACTTTTGTGTGCATTGAGGTGAACTTCACGCATATTGTAAAAAAGAACTGATAACGCATGTCATATAGATGGTAATTTACTACCGAAAATTTGATTTGATGTATAGTACAATTAAAAATGTATTAGAATTTTTACTTTTAACTCTTTCTTGAAGCCATTATTAAAATAAATTTAAATATAATTAAGCAATAAACAGTAAATATGTAATGGTAAATGTGTTTATAATACAGCATTGAGTAGTTTCCATTATGCAATTCTAATAGTTATTAGCAGACGGTCATAATAACTTATCGGTCTGTTTAATGTTCAAACATTAGATTAGCACAGGGGTGGCCAAACTGCGGCACGCGTGCCATTTGTGGCAAATTTGTTGTTATGGAATGGCACACTAGAGTCAGATAAAATAATATATAATTTTTAAAAATAAGTATTATTAAATTAGATTATATTATCGCAATGGAATTTTCCGATTATTATTCCGATACGAGAATTGTTACGATACGTGTGTACTAGATTACTACAATAAAGTTAGTCGTATTAGAATCGCCGTGCCCGTGCGTTAACGAGTAGTTTGTGTCGTTGTGTGTATGTGATCGTGAAATGGCATCTAATAAACCAGGAATTTGAGGTTTAGGAGTAAAACGAAGTTATAGAGATATTTCTTCACGAATTTTTAATACAGAATGGATAGAAAAATGTTTATGTATAGAAGGGAAAAAATCTAGACCGACATGTTTAGTATGTAACTCTGTAATTGCAGTTCCAAAAAAATTCAATGTTCAACGGCACTATAATAATCACAATGATATTATTGAAAAATACCCCGAGGGTTCTGTAAAGAGGACAGAATATATTAAAAAGAAGACTAATTCATTGTTAACTCAGCAATCAATTTTTACTAAACAATCAAATGAAAAAAAAAGACATGGTGTTAACGTCTTATGAAATCGCATTTTTGCTAGCCAAGTGTGGAAAACCTTATTCTGATGACAAATACCGTTAAAATGAAAATCATACGAACATTGTCTCGTTATCGCTGTCTTGGTATATTTAACGTCATATTATATCCACAAATATTTTACTTATAGTCTAATGTTAACATATACTTTTTGACATTAAAAATATTTATTTTTTTTTCAAGATTTGTGCAATTATTATTTTTAAAATAAATTTTCTAGATAAATATTAGGTTTATGAAAAAATGTTCGAGATTATATATTATCTAAAATATTTTTAAAATCTAAGAAAAATATGCTTTTTTCTTAGGATAGATACAGACAACTTAAACTCTTTTGTGGTGTTTTTCTTTAACTATATTGAATTCATTTAAAACTTCTTGTACATCGTTTTTAAGTGTATTCAAATAATATTAAAAAGTATAATTTAAGAAAAAACCGAACTAAAAATACATAATTTATAAACCAAGACCACCCTAAAACACATAAGTATTATTCAAGCAGTGATGTACTTGATAAGTTAACTGCAGTAAACATGCGATTCAGAGATTAAATTAAGATTAACCTCAAGTCATTTACACGCAAGTAAGTAACCTAGGTCGGCAATCTGACTGTGTTGGATCGGGGACAATATGCGACCTGTATATTATTAGGTAGATAATGTACCTGCGGCAAGATACATAAAATAAGTAAAATCAGAATTAGAAACATAAAAAAAAAAAAATAAAACAATGAGAAACATCACGATGGTGGTCCTTTCTAAAGATTTATTTTTAAAAAATGTAAATCCATATTTCTACTATAATAGTAATAAAATATATAACTAATGGCAACCCTATAAATAAACAGGAAATATAAAAGAGTTTTTCCATAATTTTTCAATATATACAAATTGTCATCCCCTTCAAGAATTATTTTTACAACAAAAAGTACCCTATGTTTTTTTCCAAAATTCATCAAAATTGGTTCAGCGGTTTAGGAAAGCATAAAGGACATATAGACAAATATTTATTTATATACAGTGAAACCTCCCTTAACGGACACCTCCAAATAGCAGACTTTTTTTGGGGATAAGGACATTTTTACTATTTATGTATAGGAAAACCTCTAAATAACGGACACTTTTATGACATTGATATTGATGATTTTTTAAATTAAATTAAAAATTATTTTGGAATGCCTGAATAAAAGCCTCAATTATTAAGTTATCTTGTGTGTACATTATTAAACTGTATATGAAAATCGTATTTGTTCAGTCATTGAAATATTATTGCATCGACGAAATATTGTAACTAATGCATGTGTGTTTAGTTGTGTTTGTGATACCAATATACGAACGTTTATTGTAGTGCGCTATGGCCAGTAAAAAAAAAAACAATTAACTCTAAAAGAAAAAATAAGACATCTTGGAAATTCGAACATCAAATACAAATATGAGCGTTCGTGCATTAGCAGACAAATTTAGTGTTAATAAAACACAAATTGCGGATAATATAGCAAATAAAGATGCTCTTTACAAAACTTGGGATGAAAACGGAGAAAAGAAACGGAAATAGACAAAGCTATAAAAAACAAAACCCTCTATTATAATCGACAATGAAATGTTAAAATGGTTTTCAAAATTATGAGAAAAAAATCTTCCTGTTTCAGGACCAATGCTATAAGAAAAAAGGAAGCAAATTGCTTGAAATCGATTGAAACCATGGCGTTCAAAAATGAGATATGTAGTGAAGGAAAAATTTCAAAAGAACGTTTAAATGTACTCTTGTGTTCTGGCATGTTAGGTGAATTTGTTAGGTGAACGGCAGCTCGTCATAGGCAAATCTAAACGTCCGTAGGCCTTCAAAAAATTGGATATTAACAACTTTCTCGTCGATTGGTATTGGAACAAAAAAACCTGGATGACGACTGAAATAATGATTGACTGGCTTATGAAATTTGATAACAGAATAGGTCAAAATAAAAAGAAAATTTTGTTCTTTTTAGACAACGCGGAAAATGATAACATAACACTAGAAGATTGCGTGGAGACTTACGACACCGATATCGAAAATCAATCTGATAGCACGAGTATATCTACACAAAATGAAGAAGAAAGTGATAAAGAAAATGATGGGTCTGAAGATCAAGAAATTCCACAAATAGGAAGTCTACGAGAAGCATTGGTAGCAGTAAAGGGTACACGTAAATATATTTCCACTATCGAGGTACAGAATACTTCATTGTTCTCAAATACAGTCCAATTAAAAAAAATACCTTAACATACGAAATAACTACGCCTCGACTTAGTAAACAAACTAAAACAACAGATTTTTTTTCAAAAATGTTAGTTTTAATTTTTTTAAGATGAATTTAATTAATATAAAAATAAAATAAAAATTTAGGTAACTGGTATTTTTCATAAATGTTAGTTTTACCATGTATTTAATTTATGTAAAAATAATATAAAATAAAATTATTGAATTTATTTAATTATTAAAAAAAATGTTTTCCTCTAAATAGCGGATAACATTTCGACGACTTAGAGTGTTCATTATTCAGATGTTTCACTGTATGTAGATCACACAAAATTAAGAATGTCATACAAAGATGAATTTTACCGAAAAATCGATTTTTGATCAAAAACATATTAACTATGTACATAATTTCTGGAACTGGTTTATTTTATCCAAAATATTAAGACTTCTTGAGATTTTTATAAATTAATGCCTATGAAAATAAATTTTAATGAGAGTAAGAAAATAATAATTTATATAACATAATAAAATATTTTTTAAAGTTATTTTAATTTTTGATTTATTTTATTTAGTTCTTAGATTTTGAAAATAATGACATTTTGAGTGGTAACATTTAAACTGTACCGCAAAAAAGTATTCAATATTGGATATGTGCCGAATGAAATACAAAAAAAAAAAAAAATTAGAAACGGTACAAGAAATATTTAAAATTGATTTAAACATTTAGATTTTTTATCTTTTCTAATCGAAGTTTTACAAAAACAAGCTTCTAAAAAACGATAACCATAAAGTAACAAACACAGAAGTCAATGCCTTTTAATTTTTGATGGTAAATGGAGTGCAGGGGGTGTTTGTAAGAAATATTTCTAGAAAATACTCGCAGAAACTAATAAAGCAATAAATCAGATGCTAGAAAAACAAGTATACAAATAATTCTAAGGCACCTAATGAACTTGATAAAATATGAAAAGGTAGTTTGAAGAATAAAGATGCGATTCCTTAGAACGCGTCTAGAGACGCGCGCCAGCGCAGCCGTCGCGGCGCGACTCTAATTTTAGCCGCGCTTGGACTTCTTTTGCTATTTTTATATGTAGCCGATTCCTTAGAACGCGGCTGACGCGTGCGACCGTAGCGCGCGTCTAGAGCCGCGCGACTGTGACCGCGCCAGAGGCAGTCAAGACGCGGCCGCGTGCTCGTAATTTTTATAATTAATACGAATAAATATTAAATTAAATTTTATTATTATAATATTTATCAATTTATTATATTTATTTTAATTAATTTATTAATTATATTATACATTAAATATAAAAATGTCTTCGAACATTATGAAAACGGAATTTAGTACTGAAGATAAAACCTTGGCTGAACTCGTTGGGTTTCATCCATATTTATTTGACTTGGGAAACCCTTCATACAAATATCAAATAATAAAAGAAAATGTATGGAAACAAATTTCAAACGAATTAAAGAGACCAGGTATTTTTTAAATTTTAAAACTTTTTATTTATAAATGCAATAATATTCAGTGCGGTATTATTACGTTATGTTACGGTATTTATCATATATCTTTTTACAAAAATTGGTCTAATATAGTTAGGTCTGATCGAATATAATATTATAATAAATATGTATTATATTATATTTTTCACTCAAGAGATAATATTTCGGGGCAACGTTTGGCCCATCACACTTTCTTCATAATTTTAATAATAATATAGACAGAAACTGGAATATTATGTATTAGTGATTTATATAAATAACACAAGGTTAAAAAAAATGCTCATGTTATTCTCACTTCAGATTAAACATATATACATTATAAACATTATAAACTGTACATATAATATTATTGAGATATATAAACAAACAATTAGTGAAGTTAAAAATAAAAATGAAAATTAATGTAATCAGTACTTCAATATTATAATACAAAATATTTAAAAATATTATATGACATTTTACAAAGTATCAGTTCTTAATGTATGATAATTTTGCCATGGTAATGTACCCTGCGGAGAGTTGAAAAATTTTTTAAATTCATCTCTTACTAAAAAACCTTCATAATTTCCATATCATCCCGTAACTCAAGCTGTACCATATTATTAGCAGGATAATCATTTGGGTCAAAATTATAATAATGTTGTTCTGATGTATTCTCTAAAGTATAATGGTCATGTAAAAAATTATGAAGACAGCATGTAAATAATATGAGATGATCGACGGTTTCTGGTTTTATTGGTATCGGGGTATAAAACACTCTAAAAACCTGACTTAATAGTCCAAAACTATTCTCAGTCGTTCTTCTTGCCCGTGGCAAACGATAATTGAAAATTTTTTTTTCGCTATCATTTCTAGACTCTATTTTAGAATATGGTCGCATCATGTGTGGGTCCAAACGAAATACTTCATCACCGATGTATACATACGGCAATATTTTTTCGGAATTTGGAATTTTGCAATTAGGTGGAAAATATTCACAATTTTTCATTTGTTCTGACATTTTTGATTTGTTAAATATACCACTATCGCTCTCTTTACCATAAGATCCGATGTCAACCAAAATGAACTTGCAGTTCGCATCAACAATTGCCAACAAAACGATTGAGAAGAAATCTTTGTAATTGTAATATAATGATCCACTTTTCTCTGGTGAAAATATACGAATATGCTTACCATCAATGGCACCCACACAATTCGGAAAATTCCACTTTTTCCAAAACTGTTTTGATATTTCTACCATGTCATCTTTTGTTGGTGTAGGTAATAAAATAGGTGTTAATCGATTGCTTAAACTTTTCAAAACTAGCTTCACAATACGTGAAATGTAACTTTGAGAAATACGAAAGGCAAAAGTAAGGGAAAGAAAAGATTCACCAGTTGCCATGAACCTGTTAAATAATAATAATAATAATAATACAATTATATTAAAGTATTTAAGTATATAATATCAGTATATGCAAATATAAAAAAAAACTATTATTTAAAACAGAAAAATATTTATCTGCCAATAACTTATTAGTTTTACCAAAATTATATATATATATATATATATATATATATATATATCATATATATATATATATTTATTATATTATTTTTAATGTAATATTAAATTATAAAAAACACTTGATTGTGTTTAATTTATACTTTTAGATTCTGAACGAAGTGAAGAATGTATTGATTTTACTTTGATGAATGTTTTTTGTTGAGTGTTTGAAATTATAATTTTTGCATAATTGCGTAAAATAACAATTTAGTCTTCAACGATTTTTGATATTTGTTCTTATTCAAAAAGTATACGTCGTAGAAACTTGAAACTATCACAAAATGTTTGAATTGGCGTTTTCTTTACATGAATGTATTTTCAAAATATTTCGTTTATTTTTAAGCTATGTATAGGCATTTGAAATAATCGATTTTTGTTAGATTTTTTTTTTTTAAAGTTGATGAAAAATTGTTGACTCAGCCAAAACACTTGAAAATATAATAGAAGGTTTTCCATAAGGCATAAGTTGATCTAAGAGTGTTTCAAAAATAATTCAAATACATAGGCATATTATTTTTTTTATTCGTAGTTGAAGTTCAAAAATCGACAAAATTTGTCAAAATTACGAATTATTTTGTTGTTGAAAATGTATAAAAAAATTTGTACTCAAAGTTAAGAAATTAAAATTTAATACAAGGTTTTCCATAAGTTTTGCTTATAATAAGTATAAAAAATATCGCGATCGGTTCAATTAAAAAATTTTAACGAGCATATGAAGCTGTAATTATTAAAAAATTAAAAATTCACGGGTGAAATAACTATTTATTATAAACATATACACTGACAATTCATCTTCGTTCAGAATCGTTTTTTTTTTATAATATAAAATAATTCCAAAATCTATCCTAAAATGCCTAACCTATCAATTTATCTCGTGTATCCATCCAACTCTTGTATCGATTCTTTTTTATAATTTAAAATTATTTGAAATTTTTTTAGATAAATTATGGTATTTTAATATACTACAGTAATAATTTTTATCAATATTTATCGAAGATTTGAAGACATAATTATTATGTTTTTATTTATATTATAATATTTTTTTTATTTTTCAATACAAGTTTATTGTTTTTTTTTTTTAATAATAGTATTTAAGTTAAAATTATTTTTATAATAATTTATTTGACAATAATACCTACTTATTTTTTATGTTAATATTGATATTTTAATAATAAATTATGTTTTACTCTTATTTATTTTTACATTTTTAAACATAATATTATTTATCCAGTTGATGATTGTAAAAAGCGCTGGAAAAATATTAAGGACACATACAATAAAAAAAAGAGAGGCAGAAAATTGGGTACTGGGTCAGCTACGAGAGAAAAACCTTCGAAATGGATACTATATACCTAGTCATGCCTAGTCATACCTAGTTATTTGTAAAATATAATCTTAATACTTATAAATTATAATAATAGAAGTTTAACAAATGTGACAAACGATGAGGACGAGGAAGAATATTTAAATTCATTGGATAATAGTGTTTCTCAAATGGAACCGGAAAATGAAAACATACAATTACCATCAACTTTAGAGTCTACAACAGAAGTACAAAAATCAAAAATAGAAACAACTGGTACAAAACCACAAAAAAAAAACTGAAGCATTCATCGAAATATTGAAACAAAGAAGTAAAGAAAGAAGCCGTTTACTACAAGAGCTGACAAACCCAGAAGAAGCAGAAGACTCAATCGATGTTTTCTTCAAAAGTATAGCCCTAACAGTAAAACAGTTTTCGCCCCAACTAAAAATTAAAGCAAAAACGGAAGTATTAAAAATAATAAATGAACTAGAACTTTTGAATCTTAAACCATCGAATCAGACAAGTAGTCCTTCTAATTACGTATTTGCAGAAAATGTATGTTCTAGGTTCCAAGAGTTACACCCGATAAATTATTTCGCCACATCACATTCTGAGCTTAATAGAAACTCATCAGCATCCAATTGGTCGGAACATTTTCAAAATTTTTAAATACTAATTTACATTTAATTATTACAATTATTTTAACCTTGTTATTTATGCTATTTTATGTTTTTGAACAGTAGTATTTTTACTTAAATATTAATTTGTTTTGTTTATTTTAAAAGTAACGATTTTATTTTATTTTTTATCAATATAATAAGATATATTTATTTTATTTATTCTTTTACACAATGTTTCCGTTAAATAATTTTTCTTTTTTATTTATATTGATAAAGTATATGATATGTTATATGTATAAATATTTTTAAAAACATGCTTACCTTAACGTCACAGCGAATTTCTCCACCGGTGAAATAGGCTCATTCACTCTGTTATACGGATTTAATTTTAAATCATCTTCGATTAAATTTAAAACATAATTAAATTGCTCCCAACTTAGTCTAAAAAATTCCCTGAATTTTCTTTCATCTCTAAACAAATGCTTCTCAATCAATACACTAAAAAAACCCTCCTCTTTTCTAGTCAAATACAAATCGTTCACACTTTTTGTCATAACTTCTTCAATTATAATTTCTTCTTCTTCCATTTCTTCTAATAATAGATTTATCAATATTTTTTTCTTCTGTTGACGCAACATTATTCACTGGTTTGAAAATTTATAATAAATACAAAATTGTAACCAAACACATGTGATCAATAAAACGAACAACGAAGTATTAACCCGATATCAAAATATGTGCCGCCCGGCCATTTGTTGCAGCGCGGCACGATTTGTAGTTCTAGGGAATCCGCTATCAACCGCGCGGCTAAAATTAGAGTCGCGCCGCGTCGGCCGCGCTGGTCGCGCGTCTCTAGGCGCATTCTAAGGAATCGCACCTTAAAACTTCTAACGACATTTAAGTAATTGTTAGACCTCATTTATTATTAATCCCTAATTATGAAAGTCATGATACCAGAAGAAATTCTTCAAAAAAATATTTATGAACACATTGGATACTCTGTATGTGAAGAATTGAAAATATAATATCCAGATGTCAGGGCCAACAAGAAACTTTATGAAGCTCAATTTCATGACCTTAATTTAGCTATAAAAGTACCTGATAAAAAGGATATATGCATGGCATGTGCATGGTATGTGATCGTTTGATTACATTAAATGCAAATCAAGATAAACCATAATTATTATAAGTAGCATTGAATGTCCGCTAAGAACAAGCTCATAAATTTTAGTGTACAATATAAAACAAAATAAACATTATTAAAATAATTCCACAACATCAAACATTCACTTTTAATTTGCAACAATGTCTACCAACACCAGTTCTCACTAGATCCTTAGACAGCTTCTATAATCAACAATTATGGATATACAACTTAACAATAACTAATTAAGATTCTAACTAGTTTTAATCTGTGTTTATACAAGTATTTGTTAAATTTGCAATCAGAAATAAAATATGTAACTATGTTAAATACACATACGGGGCCATAACATAAACAATCATAAAGTTGCCACGTGTTTTGTTCAAGTTTTAAATTTGAAAAAAAAAATGTATTACATTATTTACAATCAAAATATTATACAACTTTTGCGTTTATCATTTATCATTACATCGTTAATAATTATATCTAAATAGAGGAATAGCACAGATAAGGAATATAACAAATTATTAGATTAATTGCTAAAATAAAAATGAATCATGCGGAATAAATATTTCTACGAAACCAACATTATAACTTTTAAGTAAGGACATTAAATAATTTTGTTTTGTTATTTTTCTTTTAATGATTTTGTATATATTTTTTTTAACGATATACACATATTATATGTTTTGTTAATCGTTATGTTTTGCTTTGTAATACACAATTATTTTTGTTTACGTTTTTCGTTTTAATTCCATTAACTTTTTTTTTTGTCATATATAATGTTATAACCATAACTTTGCAAGCCCTAATCTTGTTATAATACACAATTCTTTATTTGAAACATTAGACAACAAATATTTAATACAAGGTCATGAAAAATGATAGTGGCTATAATGTAATATAGAAGAAAAAATAAAATACAATAGGAAAATTGGGTATCCTCCCGATTGAGTAATATTACTATGCCAAAGGGAAAACCAAAATTCAATAAAAGTCATCAAAATGGAGATACCAAATTTTAATGAATACTATTAATTTTAAAACTGTGCTTAAAAATCAAAAAATTAACACTAGTAATGAAAATATAAATTGGAAACATTAAATAGCTACATTCAATAAAATAAAGTTTTTATTTTGACATGGAACAAGTTAAGTTTTTATTGTTTTTTTTTTTTTTAGTAATCAACTCAATAAGATTTGTCAATTTTTTGCTTTTAAATTTTATGATAGCTATTTTATAATTTTAAAATGTATAAAAGAAAGTACCGAATTAGTTGTTTTATTATCATATTCGAAAAATATATATTTTATCCCTGCTCAATCTTACATGTTATTCCAAATCATACTACCAATTTCCTGAAAAGTTCATTGTTATTGAAATTGTTTCATGCGCACCCATGATACAGCCTATATTGAACTCTTAAAAGTGGTCAGTATCAAATCCCCTTTAAATATCACCAAAATAGGTCGAAATAATAAAAATATGATATGGTAAAAACAAAAAGTAAACATTTTAGATTCTAAGAAGAGCAAATAAAATGTTTTGATTCGACAATTTTTATTTTATTTCTGTTTATCATCACCTTTTGAGTCAGTAAAAATTCTACTTCGGCAGCTTTTCTGAAAGGAAAGTAAATCTCTTATTGGTGTATTCAAGAGGTTGTTTTTGAAAATTCCCAATAATTATTAGAAACATTGAGAAAAAAAAGGAAAAAACCATTTTTTTTTTTATACAATGATCTCATATCATTGAATTCAAATTTAACACATCCACATTACAGTAACCTACTCAACACCTACTGTATAGTAGAGCGGTACCCACTTGCCAAAATTTTTAAACATATTTATAATTATCTTTAGCCAGTTCTTCACTACTATCAATTATTATTTATTATTTTATATGTATATGTTTAAATGAATTTATTTGACTGTAAAAATACTGATTTAAGGTTAACTAAATAAATATCTTATATGGACTTAGGCAGTTTGATATTACAAGAAATTAAAATAAAATTATGTATATTTAAAATTTGTAATTACTTGCACGTTTTCTTCATCAACAATTTTTAAGACTTTAGCCCTATGCCACAAATTGGTATCTTTTATATATGAGGTACATGGCAATTTTGGAATAATTAATTTCGGCGAAACTTTGTACTTTTCTTCATTTTTATTATAAAATTCTCTACATAAATTACAAAAATATTGTGTTAAGAATTAAACCATAAATTAATAAATGTAAAACTAACTGTAGTTTGTCCATGAAACTATTCAGAGTCTTTAATTCACTTTCTAATTGAATATAAAATGAACTTGGGCTGTGAATGTCAGCAACAATGACATTTAACTTCAAATCATTCAACTTAATTTTATTATACTTAAATCTTCCATTGCAGATATCGTTGCTCGAATAATTCAGTAGAAAATCATTATCCTATGTTAAACAAAACAGTACAAACATAAAATAATTTTTGTTTTCATATAATATTGATAAATATACAGTTAAAATTAATTTACCTACAATAAATTATTTAAATTTAACGGTTTTTAAAACTTTACATCAAAAAATTGAAATTATTATACCATAAAATTATATACTTTTTTTTAAAAAAATAAAAAACAATAAATTTAATTAAAATGGACAAACTATTTTATTACATACCGGTAATACAAGAACAGTTTTTTCATTGATGTCAATAGGATTTATTGTTTTTAATAATTGTGTATAGGCAAAAGGATCTTTTGTATACAGTACATTATTTTTTATTTCTACCATTTTATTTAAAGATTCAAACATATGTTTTTCAGAAGAGTAGCCATATTCCAATGGTTCATAAGATCGGCCATATTCTGACTACAAAAAAAAAAAATATAATTAAAACAACAATTGTAAGCCAAAATTAATAAATATAGTATATTACACGGTATAACATCATAATTTTTTTCAGTTTGACACCAGTACGATACTTATCAAAAAACTGTGAAAGATTGCCTAATATAGTTTTCGGAATATTTGTATAAAACATTGATGAATCTGAAAATAATATATTTTGATATTATATGATACAAGTAAATTCACCATACAAACCATTTAATTTATTTTCCAGTTCACTTCGTTTACTAGCTTCGAAGAGAATGCATTTATTGCCATTTTCAATTAATTTTACATAAAATACGGATGGTAAATTATATGCCATATCTCTCATGCTGCTGAATCCATACTCAGAAAAATTCAAGTGACTGTTATATTTATTCTATAAAATAATTAACTTTAATTATAGAATAGTTAAATATAATTAAGTTATTTTAAAAGCAGAAAAAGTTTTAGCTAGCAATACAAGTAAATATGATACATTTAGTTAAAAATGACTTTGCTAATAAGTATAACCTGATCAATGAAATTACACAATTAATAAGTTCAAGATATTATAATAGACATATTTTATATCGTGCGATAGATTTTGATACATATACTTTAACCAGATGTCAATACAATATGTATTGCTATACTCAATTCAGAATAAGAGCAGTAATGGGCGGCCAACTTGGGCTCATTATTCTGAAGCTTTGCTTTGTGCGCCATTGTTGGTGGGAGAAGCATCTGACCGTTGCCGACAAAAGCTGGTTGCCGCCAGATACCTATCTTATTCTGAATAGAGTAAAGTATATATTATTAATGCCTATCATAACAATATTTTTATTAATAACTAGAATACTTACATTATAAACATCCATAAAGTTATCACATAATATTCCATTTTTGTGTTTACTTAAAACATTGCGCATTTCTATTTTCATTATATCTGATATTATGTTAGAACCATTTTTTATATCATATGAATCTATTGACTTTTCACAACTGCAACGAAAAAAAACAGGATAACATACAATAAATCTTATCTTGGGAGAATGCAGGGTTACAGTTTATTGATAGATTTAAAAAATGTATGCACCATAAACTAAAAAGTTCTTGAACACTGTTACCTAAAATTATCAAAGAATGTTTTTCAAAATACAGAATGCTTTTGTATATACAATCCAAAATTATAGACATATAAGTTCAAAATAGTAATGTCAGTTAATAAATAAAATAATAAAATGTTGGTTTGGAAAGTTAGAAGCGGGTACAATGGACTTTTGATAAGAATCAAAAAACATTGATGTATAAAATTATTATTATAAAAACAAACTTTAAAAGTAAATATATTTACTGAAATTTAATGAAATTAATACATTTTTAATAACAATCTAAATATTTTGCAGAAATATTTAACTAACAGTTTTGAAATATTTATATACTTTTTTATTATTAGAAACAATGTCTTGAACGTTCAAGTATTTCAACTCCCATAAAATAAATATTTACACAATATTGTTGAGATATTAGGTGAACTAATAAATTACAATATTTTATTAAAATGTTTGGTAACATAAGAGACAATTTAAAAAAAATAATAAATATATAAATATTAAGACATCAATCTTAAGAGATTATTAAATAGGTTATGCTTACTGTTGTGTTTCACATGAATCATTAATAGTAGGATCTTTATATTTCTGACCATCTTCTTTATTTGAAAGAATATTTGTATTGCTAACAGTATCATAGTTAAATATAGCTAAAATTAAAAAAATTAAAATAACTAAAATTAATTAAATATATAATTTTAAATGGGGAGGAAGGTAGGTAATTCATTGCCTACAAAAAAAAATTCTGAGCAAAGACAGTCCCGCCATGAATATTTTATACTAGTAATCTATTTTACTATGAGCAGTAAACAATATGATAGGTTGAATTAATTTGTACATTGAACATTGCATTTGTAAATGTTATTGTATGTATAAATATAATATATAATAATATAAGTTAACATTAAAAGTCCTCATGAACCAGAGACACAGTCAAAGTTGTAAATCTAAGCCTTTTTACTGCTCCAAAAGGCAACAAATATAAAATTTAATAAAGAACAATTTAAAATACTATTGTAAGTAATGTTATTATATTTCAAAATGATTTTGTTGAACAAAGGAGAGCACATGTGATATTGTTATTCGTTATTAATAGGGATTGGATTTATATATAAATGCATATTTTTGTTAAAACAAGATATTTAAGATTCGATAATTTAAAAGAAATTGTAATAATTCAATGCAACAAATCATTTTGATAATTTAATAATTTTAATTGTATTTTTTTTTAAATTAAATTTTTTTCCCAGATATTTGGATGTTTTTAGCACATATTTCATAAATTATACATCCATATTTAGATATTTTATTACATATAAATCCGTTCCCTAGTTATTAAGATGACTACTCAATTTAAAACCAGTTTGTATGAAAATAAAAAAAAAAATGTAGGGAATCATATACTATAATAACGAAATATATAATTCAAAGTTTTTATTAAATTCTTAACAATGTTGAACAACTGTATAATAGAAAATACCAAAAGTAGCTTTGTTTTAATATTCTTTGAAAAACATTTGTGGTTTTGAAAATATAGTACATATTATTTTATTGCCTCATCACCAACATTTAACATTCCGTCATCAGGGCGTGACTTTACATCAGCAGTCTTGAAACTCAAATTTCGAAATTCATGATCAATATTTTTCTATACCTCAATATGTTGGTTTAAATTGTAATTTAATTGAACTGTGTTAGTTTATTGTCAGCTTGTTGCTATATTGTAGATATATATAATTTTAGTAAATAGTACATACTTATTTTACAAGTAACGTTATTAACTTGTTTTAAGATATTGTTTTAAATATATTTTTAAATGAGTTATTTTCCATAATATATTTTAATTCTGACATTCAATTTTCATAACAAAAACATATTATTAAAATAAATAAAATGTGTGACATTTAAGGATGTTTAGGGAATTCTTACTTTTTTCGTATTTATTTAATATGTAATATTAATTATTGATTAAACTACTATTAATTGTAAATATCATATTATTATTTTTTTCATTTGAAAGTTATGTAACTGTATATAATAAGTATCATGATAGGTACAAAGGAGAGTCACCCAATGGTGGGGTAATAGATTTTATATGGCTAGTTGGCAGAGCTATAACAAACAAGTACCGAAAAAATAATGTATAAATGTAATAATTCAAGTCTTTCATGCAACTAATTTAATCATTATAAATATTTATTACATATAATTAACAAAAAATAAGTTCATAGTATTACTATAAAACAATATTGTTTTATGACTTACATGCGCTACAAAATGTTTTCCTTATAGAATGTTTTTGTTTGTATAATAACTTATGTTCTTCTAGATTTATGACACTATTTGTAAAGCATTGATCTTTTGACTATAAAAATAGCAAGATTAAATTTAAAATATTAGAAATTATAAAAATTGTTTAATAGTATAAAGTTCAAATTGTAACAGTTAATCTAAACACATAATTACTTTCAAAGAGCACATTTAACAACAATTTGTTAACAAAAAAAGATAAGTATTTCATTTCAATAAATAAATTAAAAATTTGCCATTCTAGTAACTAAAACGGTACATTATTTGTAACGATTACTCAATAATACATACATGCATAGTACTACAGCATTGGTTACAAATAAATTATAGCATTCGATAGTAATAAAATAATAGTGTAAATTACATTATCTATGTTCATCTAATAATAGTTTTAATTTTCAGTAGTTCAAAATATAACTAATAATAGTTATAAAATTATCATAACCACAATTTATAATGCAGTTAGTTACAATAATTTGCATATCTACCTGTTACTGCATTACAGAAATATGACAATTGTGCCTGGTATTTGCGATTCATATTTTAAAATTAAACACAAAATATCTCTAATAGCATGGCTTGCACCCAAATTAATATGGACAACTTAATACTTCTGAATATTCTTAAAAAGTGAAACACTGAAACATCCCATATAACCTAACCATATATTTTTTTTCCAAAACGCCTGAACAGAAAACTAAATAATTTTTAACCTCACTAATTTCATACATTATATCCTTTGGAGATTAATTTAATTTATTAATTAGTTATTTAATAACCATTATTAAAAACAGTAAAAATTTTACAATCAGATGACGCACGGTTAATTTATTTACTGTCTATCCCCTATGAACTATTTTGTAAAGTTTTCAAATTGTATTTTCCCTAAAACTACTTAACACCAATATTAACCTGAATGCCATTCGGTGAATTATAATGGTTATTAGCATCCAGAAGTTTGTTTAAATATTTTATTCAGGTAATTGAACACCCAAAATACATTTAGCACCAGAAACCCGTATGAATAATTTAAGTGCAAGGCTCTATAAACTATGAAATGATAATAGTCTTAAATAAATATTTTTATGAAATCTTTTTCAATTATTCAATATAATAAAAAAAAAAAAAAGACAATAAATACAATAAAATGAATTATGAATATACAATTTAATTAATAACACTCATTACATATTAATTTAAAGGTATTCTAAGGAACCTACTAAATTGCAATGAACTTTTAATATTTTCACTCTATAATTGAATTTAAGTCTAAGCAACAATTAAAAAAATAATAATATACTAACTTCATTATATAAAGGTTTATTAATGACTACTGTTGACAATGTTGATTTATTTTCATCGATCTTTTGAGCTTTAACAGTGTCATTATTTTTCGACTTTGAATCATTCAAATCTACACACAGATAACAAAAAAAAAAAAACTATTGAATAACATTGTAATTTAACAGATGTGAATTAATTATTTAAAATTCTTAGATATTGAATAATTCAAAATTACTTGCTTTTACAGTTGTAAATTGTCTATGTTAAATTAAACGTTTCAAAAACAAATAATAGAATGATTATTGCATTTTAGAATTATTTTGTATTTGTTGTTGAATAGGGTAATTCGATTATTAAATCATTAAACTGGGACGTTTTATATATTTACATTTGATTTTTTTATTTAATTTTAATTAATACATTTTTAATTATACTGCCATGCTAGACAAGTGTTGTATCTTGAAAAAAAAAATAAAATTGAATAAAATACAGCATCTGATAAATTAATCAATTATAAAAAAAAAATGTTTGTAGAAAAATTACATTAAACAGGCTATAAGCACCATTATTATTCTTTAAAAAATATTGTGAGTAATAAAAACAATTATAAGTACTAAGTATGAATGTCCCATATTACATTTACTAAGCAAAACGGCATAAATATGTTTAAAGATATGGCATTTTCGTATAACATTTTTATGTTCTACCCAAGTTAAGAATTTTTAAACAATAAAATGAAAAATATAAACCTATACTTTTCTCAAAACTAATATATCATTGGTTTTCAGTGCACTTTTGCTTAACAGGGTAGTAATAATGTTATCATACTTTTCATCTGAATTAATTGTTTTCAAAATTATTGTGTTGGACTAATTATGTTGTAAAACGTTTATTAGTACCTACTAATTATAATATTGTTAAGTCTTCGTCGCATTTTATTATAAGATGATAAAATTCCAATAATTAAAGAGTGTACATTTATTAGTATAATATTATTTTCATTTAGCTTCTAATAACCAGGACTAAATTAATGGAGAGTTGGGACATCGGGGACGGCCGGCCATACTATTAATAAATAGTAATATTTAAGTTGTTTTATTTATATTTTTGGTAAATGCTCATTGACTTTTAATAAAAAAATAATATGATTATCTTATGATAAAACTAACCTGTTTTGTACATATTGAATATTGACTAGGTTTCAAACTGCTAAGTGATTGTTTTAATGTAGTTTCTCATCAATGAATTGTGAGTGCACAACTTCTAACAACAACAACGAGATTAGATATACATTTCAGATTAAATTATATTACACTAGTGTCAAGTTGCATGAAAAATGTATTAATTTAATGGTTCAATAAAATTGAATGAACTAATAATGGTCCACTAAATCATGTTTAAGCTACTATTGATTTGTTAAATGTTTATTGGTTTTTCATGCAACCCAATATAGATAATGTTAATTTGAATCATCATACTTTGGCATAAATGCAATTTAGCTCCCAAGCAATTTTTGGGAATTTTTTTCAGAAATCAGTGTATTTCAATATGTTAAGAATGATGGTGCAATTAGAATTATTTTTGAAGTTATTCATTTCAAAATTTGCGATTTTATGTTCATACGAATACGAGGAACACTATATAATACGCACAGAGGGGCTAGACTTTCAAGTTTGACGTCCGGAGACGGAGGCGAAAGGGTCCACTATAATATACTTATAGTTATACTATTAATATTATACTGTATAGTTTTTACTGTCAGAACTGACTATTATATATATATATATATATATATATATATATTTTATGAATATTTTGTATTAATATAAAATATACATTGGATACAGTGTTCTGTAGTAGTTCTAGCACGTATTTATAACGTCATTTACAATTTTAATATTTTAATTTTGAGATAAACAATTGTATTGTTTTTTTTTTTTTGTTTGAATATAATATGTACTTAATGGCTAATGCTAGTTATTCTGTTTATTATATTTTATTATACTATTACCATACATGTTACCTTTGTAACCAATACATTTTACTTAAACATTTCAAGAGGTTGAAAGAAACATTTTTTTTTTTTTTTTTTGTAAATATCTTCGGTTTAAATTAAATTAATTAAGATATAATATAATTTAAAAGGTATTAATTTGTTTCATCAAATAAAAATAGTTTTGTCTGAAAATTATAAACTTTCTTTTAAATTTATAATTAAGTGAAAAATATAACTTTTGTCCCCAGTCTCCCTTACTACAATTATATATTATATTTTTATATTATTATCTCTTATTTTTGTTTTAAGATTAATTTAATTGGTTTAATTAAATTTAAATACTTAATACTTTTGGTCTAGTCATCACATTGTTCGTACGTTAGATTTTTGTATAATTGTATTTTAAAATGTCTGATATAAATATTATATGATATGTTGAACTACAAAACAGGTGACCATGTTTCTTTGAGTGTCATCAACTGTTTACAATTATAGTATTTGATACCCCAATAAGGTTTTTCAAAGTGTTCCAATGGGAATGATTTAAAATTATACGTTAATGTACGTGTTATAGATAGTTATAGTTGGAGATGTAGGCAATAGTGCAAAGATGCAAAAAAAAAAATTCTAATTGTGATTTTTTTCAAATCTATATGCAAAGACACATCAATTGCATATATCATTGTATCAAATACACATTTACGTATTTATGGTTGGAAAATGTGTCTTTGTTGTTTTCAATAAAACAAGTGTCAATACTTATTGCAGTGATTTTACCAGGAACTACCATCATTAGTAATTGTTCTTAAGTAACATAATTAAATAACTAAAATCATTGTACTGGGTATAGTGTTATAAGTTTTTGTTTCTAATACAATGTTAACTTCTTAAAGTTATGGGTAGACAAGAAGGGTTATACACATTTGACAGTCAATCAATCAATTCAATTTTTAAACCTGATACAGGGGCTCATACAAACAGTGTTGGAGATTTGTGGCACCATACAAAGCATCTCTATTGCAGTATTGTCACAAAAAAAGGTTTTATGCTTGGTATTTGGCCAAATTTATGATTTTAAAGCGATGTATTTTAAAGTTAGAATCATTACCTGACCTTTTTTACTAAGCTGAGCATTTGTATGATCCATCAGTAATACTCGAAACATAAAATAACGACGAAACAACTAAGTCCGAATCAGATACTGATGATGAAAACAACATTGAATTGTTGTAAATTTTTAACTTTATTATATTTTATGTTTTAATAAATATATTATTATTAAATCGATATTAAGTTTGTTCTGTAATTAGATATTCTTATTTTTTTTTTTTTGATAAATTCTGATTGCACCTTCTTTTTAAACAGGTTAGAATCAAAAAACAATTTTTAAATTAATTTTTTAAAATTCGCTTTGATACTAAACTGCATCTGTTCCACCTTTTTTACAAGTCGTGGGGCGTATAAAACCATATTTGTAGTATTTGATATACAGTTGGATTGTTGTTTTATAGAGTCTCGGTGATCAAGTGTAGTTGTGGATTCAAATCTCATTATGGGGTCTTATATCTATATCTTAGGCTTATTTTATTTAACTATCGATGCAATTTTTCCACCTCATTCATTCCATACTCACGAATAGATAACAATATACATTTAGTTTGGATGATCATAAATACGGATTGCAAAATGGCCAAGCTATATATATTTTTTTCCATTACCACGATTAATTGTGTATTAAGTAAGTATACTTACCAAGTATATTAATGATTTCTAACCAGAGTCAAAATCTTCCGTCACATCATGGTAATTTATTATTTAAGTATATTTTAGTGAGACCACACACACGTTATATATAATCTATATTAGTTAGAATTTTAAAAAACAAAAACACTGTATTAAACACGGATTGCGGAGCGTAAATGTAATCTGCGAAGACGCATAAAACACGGAAATAAAAAAATATTACACTGGAAACACGCCCAGAACGAAAGACTAGAAGACTAGAGATAAAAAGACGAAACTCCTAAAGCAGCCCGTTACACAAAATGGTCAGACATAAAGTGTTCGGTTTTCTACCACCAGGAGCGCGTCGTAAAATTCGAAGAACACATTTTACCACGGACTGGAAACGACATGGTCATTGGTTAAGAGGACGTGATACATCCATAATTTAAGCGTCAAAAAACGTAATACACGGGACAAAACTATTCAGTGTATATTCATAATGGAGGGTCAATTTTTTTTTTGTTTTCAAGAAGAGAACATTATCTATGATGTAGCATTTTTATTTTTTCGATAATACATCTCAGTCATTTTTTATAATTAAACAAAAAACTTGAAATTTTACAAATGTTAATATATGAATTACTCAACATTCGTTTATGTTAAGAAAAAAACAAAAAACGCTACATCACAGACAATATTCTCTTCTTGAAAACTAAAAAAAAAATTGACCCTCCATTATGAATATACACTGAATAATTCTGTCTAGTGATGGGAGTAATCGAATGAAATAATCGAATCATTCGATTATTTGAATAATTGATCATTTCGATTATTTTAAAAATCATTCGAATAACAAAATAATCGAATACAATTATTCGAATGATTAAAATTAGTAGTAAAAATAATCGAATGCTTTTCTTATCTCAATTTTATTTTTCCTACCCGTATACTATACCCGTTTCTAATAAATTGTAATGTTTACTTTCTTTTGTTGTTATACTTAGAATTAAGTCATTGGGTACTAAATTAAGAATGCAACTGTCCATGTATTGTATTATAATTTATTTTAATCATTAATTTAAATATTTAATTTTCGGTATCGGTAATTGCCACTCTAGTCGTTATTCGGTATAATACATTTAAATATTTGGATTGAAAATGCATTTAACACTTGTAGATTATCATTTAATTATTTATATAACCAGTTCAAGCAATGTATATCATGAATCATTCGAATACTCGATTATTTTTATTTAATTTACTAAACATTCGATTATTTTGTTTTCGAATACTAATCATTCGATTATTCGATTATTTTGTTTTCGAATACTAATCATTCGATTATTCGATTATTTTTTTTTTCGATTACTAATCATTTAATTATTAAAATCATTCGATTATTCCCATCACTAGTTCTGTCCCGCGTAAAACAATTTTTCTGTATAAAAATCGTAGAGAAAATGATTATTTTATATTGACATGTGCTGCGCTCGTCGTCAGTGGCAGCTTTCGATACTCCACGTTCATTCCACCACCCCGCGCTTGATACCGTACCTAAAAGACAGGTTTTCCTATCGCGACCGAGCATGATTTATAAATACTCAAATTATAAATACAATAATTATTTTTTTTTTTTTTTATTGAAACTTTGTTTAACAATTAGTCTCAACGTTTATATTATTAAATATAAATATTAGTATACAATAGAATTATTTATATAAGCAGCTCAGAATTAGTGATAAAAGCAATTGTTGCAAGGATAGCAGGGTGAGATTTAGAAGTATGTGGTGAGAATTGAGAGGAATATTTAGAGAGTGGAGAACGGAAAAAAAATGAAGGCGCTCTGCGTGCAGGGCAGGGCATTTAAACAGAATGTGATTTATGTCGTAGATGGCTGGAGAGTGATCAAAAGTGCAGAGAAGCGAGTCGTTAAGAGATAGTTTAAAGGAGTGTCAGGGGAGAAGAGTGTGGCCAAAGGGAAGACGGGAAAATAAGCTGATAACTTTACGAGATTTAGATTATAGAACTATGGCTTGGATGGAATTGTAGGGTTTAATTTTCTATACCACGTAGCAAAGTGAGGTGGAAGGTTGTTGTTAGAGTCAGACCATAGACGGTGAACACAAGATTTAAGCTTAGAACAGAAGTCGGACCAGGGGATCGGAATATTGGACGGAAGTTTGATTAACGCTGTATTTTTGGCTAAGTAGTCAGCTGTTTCATTACCGGTAATGCCTGTGTGGGCTGGAATCCAGAGAAACTGTAATTCAAAACCCTTGGCTTCGAGAGAGAATGCAATAATTATTACACAAAAATAATATCAGCAATGAATATTATTATTATGCATATCGACATACGTATTGTATTGGTAAACGCAGACAAAAACGTTTGTATTTTCACTATACAACGATTATAATAAATTATAAGATTCTAGAGCGATAGTCAATTATATTTATTTTTACAATTATACAATTTTTGTATTTGTGTTGAGTTGGTTTTTACTTTAATTTTTTTTTAAATGTCACTGAAAAAACAACGTGCTAAATTGAACAAATCTAGTCGACGTTCTAAAATACGCAGAATGAAAAACATTAAAAAATGTCCAAGAAAGAATAAAATGTAAGTAATATATACACCAATGGTATTTGATTAAATGTATTTAAATTACGATAATTTCTATAACTATTATTGAAACTTGAATGTAAAAGTACTCGAAATCATATAATTATCAGAGATTTAAATGGGGCGGTCGAAACACTCGAAACTAATTTTTTACCATATAATGATGATGTTTTTAACGACTCAGGTATTATGTTGAGTAACTCAAATACTCCAGAATGTTCAATTTCTGTAAAGTAAGTCATTATTTATTATTTTAATTTTTTTTTTTTTATTGATAACAATAAAAATATTTAATACTAATTAGAGCTCAAAGGTTATATTGCCTGATTTGAGTGTTGTTTTTGAAAAAGACATTGATTTTATTGAAAACGAAAAAAATTCTCAGTCCACACACGACATTGAGGAAAACAGGTTAGTAATAAATTAAAGATTTAAAAATTGAGTACAAGATACCTTAAAAGTAGGTTTTTACTGATGATATTTTTTGTTTAGTGTTGGAGGTCGAAGAATAGTAGATGCAATGTACATGTTTGATCAAATTAGGGCAAAGGGTTAGGTTGCATTTTTATTGATTGTGTATTTTTAAAAGAAATTTGTTTAGGATATTTTTCTTCGTGGATATTTAAGTGTAAAATGTGTAATATGTTGATTAAAATTGAATCAGAAAAGGAAGACTTGGAGAGTATACCAATTAATAAAGCAGTTGTTAGTGGTACATATGCGATAGGAATATGACACACTCAAGTGGCCGAATTTTCAGTAAGTATAGATGTCCCATGTATGACAACAAAAACATACACGAAAATAGCTGAAAATTTGGGTGATGAAGTGAAAGAGACTGCTTGGAACGTTATGAAAATTGCTGGCCTTGAAGAAAAACGTTTAGCATTGGAGGCTGGTGATGTCGATTGTGATGGCACACCAGTGTGACGCAGTTATTGCCGATGGTCATTGGAGTAAGCGGAGTTACAAACGAAATACGACGCATTTTCCGGAGCAGTAAATAATAAACATATTATAATTTAATATTTGTAATTTAGTTATTATTTTCAAAATATTAATAGTAGTGACTTGAAATATTTATTGAAAAATTAAATTATAATTTTCTAAATATTATAATGAAGCATAAAATGCTAAAATTTAAATTTTTACTACATTAATTGTAATTTGTATTAACTATTAAGTACACCTTTTTTTGTAGAAAAGTGAATCTAGTTAGTACTTTTAGGAAGTCAAAATTGAATATGCTCTGCAGTAGTTTTTTAAGGTGTCAAAAAACATAAAGTTAAAGAAAATGGGAATTTTTACGCAAAACCTGCAGTTTTTGTCCAAATCGATTTTTTATATAGTTTTAATTCAAAAACTGTAAATACTTGAAATTTTCACCAAATGTTTATTCTAGTGTTATCTATACACAGTTAAATTTTCAAAATTGTTTGACTTTTTTGAGCTATTTATAGGCAACTGAAATTTTCAATTTTTCTAAACATTTTTTTTTTTTTTTTGAAGCGTCGATAAAATTTTTTTGGCCCAATAAAATACTTGAAAATTTAATACAAAGTTCCTCATAAGTTATTCTTATAGTGATTAAAAGATTATAAGAATACATAGGCACAATTTTTTTTTATTAGCATTTGAAGTTCAAATATTGACAACTTAAAAACTTAAAAATCATAATTATAAAAAATTTAAAATAGGTAGTAAAAAAAAAAAATAATTTCAGTTTAATTTTATTATATAAATTTTAAGGCTACAATTATTGGATTTCGTTCGAAAAAAATATTATTTATCGGAATACGTAACCGATACTGTGTAATGTGTGAAAGAGCCAAAACATTAAAAACATCTGTGAGATCGCATACGTGTTTTTTAAATTGTACGAAGGACGCTACGAGCATAGAATCATCCATTATTGCTGAAGGATTCTTAAATAGCATCGAAATGCATGGCTTAAAATTCAACAAACTAATCGGTAAACGTTCAACACATTTTAATGATTATTTCTTAATTTTGAAATGAGTAAAATAAAATATTTTAAATGTGAAATCATCAAGAGATGGTGACAGTAGTGTCACAAAGAAGTTAAATGAAATAATGCCATACGGTCCAAAATTACTAGTGGAAAAAATTGAATGCCGGAATCATATCCTTAGAAATTATGGCCAAAAATTAATGAGTCTTACTAAAAAAACTGAGTACCCGTGTTATTTAAGAAAATATATTTCAAGAAATATTCTTAGATTTAGAACGGCCATTACAAAAGCAATTAAATATAGGAAAAATGTTGATGAAGCAACTTATGAAAAAATTGAAGGTTTTATAATTGTCTACTTACTTATTTTTAATATTTTTAATATACAATTAATACATATTTTTATTCATAATATTTACTTCAGGATTACGAAAAGATATACTAAACAGCCCTTACCATATATTTGGACAGTATTCAGCCTGTGATTGATATTTTTGTACTAAAAAGCTTATAAATGAACCAAATTTAGTATACGAAGTAATAAAATGTGGCTTAATGGATGATATATCAGTTGTTCTACGTCGGGTTGTTAATAACTCGAAGAGTTTAATATACGATGTCGACAATAACATTTGTGAACAGTTCAATAGTATAATAAAATAACACATAGGTGGAAAAAGAGTTAACTTTTCGCAAAAGCAATCGTACAATAGTAGAGTATACACTGCAGTAGTTTCTTTTAATACGGTGGTAATTATTTACGCGAGATACACAAAAAGATTATCAAAAGAAGTTCAGATACTTAAAATTATTTTATAATAATAATAGGCCTCCTTAATATGCTAATTTAAATGTATCAATTTTTTGTATTTTTTAATAGGAATAATTACAAAAAAATGTTTAAAGTATACTTCCGATAAAAAAAATATATTAAGAAGTCGTCGAGTACTTTTCAGATTATCTGTATTTAAAAAACAAAAATCAAATTCAAATGGTCCAGATGAATACTATGGGTTAGCTCAACCTTTGGACGACTTTTTATCTGATGAACAATTGAACTTATTAACGAACAATTACCAAATATTGTTTTATTATTTTTAAATGTTTAATTTTTCAGATTTTATGAAGAATGTTTATTGAGAGAAATTGTTGACTCACAATATAGCAAACGCATGCTAAAAAGTGATATTATTGACCCCTTATACATTAAAGAAAACATAAAAGAATGTAAAGAAAAAAAATGCAACTTAAAATTAAAAAAAAGTATAAAATATGTAGTATTTTATAGTTTTTGTAAAACCCACAACTTCTGTATATTCTAATTACTCAATTTGTATTATATTTAATAGTTTTTAGTTTATTAAAAGTTAAACAAGTGCCTATTGTGTAGTGGCGGTAGTTATTATATTTATAAATAAGTAACTATGCTTAGATGTAAAAATCAAAACATCTATGGATTTTTGACTATAAGATTATTTTCAAATTTTCGTAAGTTTGAAAATAAATATTATTATATTTCTGTTAAAAATACAAATGCTATGCAGTATAAATTACAGTGTTTACGGTCTATATTATATTGGTACATATATTTAAGTAAGCAGCAACTATAACTATAACTAAACTATAACTTAATTTACGATTAACGATTGTTGTAATAATATTTATGCAATACGTTATAGAGTATAGACGGTATTTTTTCTATATAATACGTTAATGAAGAATAAAACACTATTTTACGAAAAGTACTTTTGGACACATATAAGTTATAACGTATTAGACGCAATACGTTTATTAAAAGATGTATTTAATCGTAATAAATTTATTATTTTACATGTATTTTAAAAAGTAATTGGGTTATAAATATAATTCGAGCTATGTTGTATTACTGATTGTATGCTTTATGTATTAAACATATAATTTAAGTAAACAGGAGCTTTATTTAAGAAATGGTTTGTGGCTTGCGCTAGAAGCGAGCGCGCCGCGTGCTATATAGTATAGACAGTAGGGTAGGTAGTACATAAGAAATACAATATGGGTGACAATATTTACGCAACGATCGACTGCGTTGACGCTAAACGTTCTATACGATGGTCTATGAAATAATAATGTACTTCGACCGCAACTACGACGCGCAGACCTCGTCCCGTAGACAATGGGCGTGACAACGGCCTGCCGAGACGACGGCGATACGGTGCAAAACGCCATCTATCGAGCGTTATATACGTTTCCCTTTGGGTATCACGTCCTCTTAACAGGAATGCGGCCAGTTTTTGCGAAGGACATTTTATGGTGGAAAAAATTAACAGACTGTGCTGTATTCTAGTGGTGAATACAATGAACTACTATTGTGTGTGCTGTGGTTCATAGGCCATTTAATATACAATCATTATGCTATATATACCTATCTACTTATTAAATATATTATATTGTTTATATATAATATATTGTTAAAAATTTAAATTTTTAAGATTTGTATGGAGTAGCATTCTGTGCATAAGTTAATTGTATACATAGTTAGTAGTGTAGGAGGAGACATTGAAAAAGGAATGGTTTCTAGATATACACATTATAAATCTAAACATAAATCTTGTTCTAATATGTAACATCTAACCTTGTACAGTTACATAATAGGCAAGTCATACAAATAGGTACACAGGCAACATATTACTAAGAGTAATTTCTAAAATGTCAAAAAAATATTCAATTATAAATTGCAAGAGCTTTGTAAATGAATGTACTTGTTTTGGTGTTCCTAAAGCATTTGTAGATACTTGGACCAAGATTGTATCAATAATCAATAGTCATGACTCCAAAAAAAGGTTTGTTTATGAAAAACATTTTCTCCTGCAAGATATAATTAAAAATTATGCTGGAGTTAATATAAATATACCTATAATAATTGGATTTTTAAAAAAATTCTTCAACTGAAATAAATATAATACAATGTATTATATATTTTATAATGTATAAAACTATGATAAATTTAGGACATATATTTTCTAAATAGAGCTAGATTTAGTTTAGTTAAAGGTGCTATTTCTCAACTTCCTCAACAAAATGTTAAAAAAACAAATAAATGTAAATTGTCTGTAATTGAGATAGCTACGTGTATTAAAAATTGAAAAATGTATATTATAGCTTGATTATAGTAGTAGTCAGTAATTAAATTATGTAATATAATTTAAAGGGTACCGCTTAGAGAACTATTGAAGATATAACTGGTATTCAAAAAAGTTTTAAATGTAGGAAGCAGTCGATTTAGTTCCCTGAAAAGAAAAGTTACTCTTAATAAATAAGTAGTTTTCATCAAGATACTGAAGTTTTTACTATTAATGTAAATGAATCACTAATTGCAGAAACTGGATTGTTTTCAATTTTGATTTTGAATTTTTCATTTTTCATTAAGCATGCGTAAATTCATCGTTTACTATAGAAAGGAGTCAAATTCGACTATCCAAACACTAAATATAGTGTTTGGAAATTTCACTTTATTCACTTTAATTTTCACTGTCCCATTTCTGCAGTAAATATCTTATATATATATAATTATTTTGAATTTATCTTATCTTAGTTGTATTGAAACCAATTAATGTCCTATTAATAGTATACAATAAGTCTTGACCAAAATACCAAGAAATTCACTATATAATTAATATATAATATTTTTGTCAATATTATCCATAACCATCATAATGTGCTGTAATCAGTGCAATGAAAATCAGTATATCGTATCCTTTACTACAGTAAAGTATAGTTTGAACTGATATTTAATTTTTGAAAATGAATTCTGACTCTGATTCCTAGACAGAAATTCATGAAACGTCAAAAAGGAAGAAAGGTGTAATAAACAGCGAATAATATAAACGTAACATTATTAAAAATGCGAGAGTACGAGGTGAACCTTATATAAATTACATTGGAAAAGAAATTCATCAAAAATTACCAGCAGTAATATGCACGTATGTACACTTATTTTTATTACTAAATAATACAATTGTATTAAAAAAAAATGGGTGATCCTTAGGTGTAAAAAACAATGTCTATCTGTATTCACTGATGATGAAAAAAAAAGTTTACTTGAAATGTTCTACCAAATGAAGGACAAGGACGAGCAAGATGTTTACATACAACTTTATTGGAACTACAGCCTGTACAGAGAAAACGAAGCACATTAGAAATGTGTGCTGAACAAGCCAAGCCTAAATCGGTTTCAATAAAATATTTCGTTACGTAACAAACAAAAAACAAACGGTATGTTGAGTGTTTTCGGTATAACAAAAAAAACGCTGTGAACGTTTAATTTTTTTATCTAAAAATAATCAAAGTCCACGGGATATGCGAGGAAAAAATGTTAGTGGTAATGCATAGGGTGGTGAAATTATGACTGATATTCATAGTTATTTAGATTGTTTTCCAGTAAAATTATTTCACTATACTGGAAAGGAAGTCAAATATTTGGATGCAAAATTGTTTGTAAAAAAAATCTACGAAATGTTTAAAGAAAAACATATTTATCAGAAAGTTTCTTATAAATCTTTCTGGTCGTATTTTAAGGAAAATTTCAATCTGAGATTTGGACGTCCACAAAAGGATACTTGTCCCACTTGTGAAGAGTTAAATGCTAAAATAAAATCTCAAAGTCTTAATGAAAATGCAAAAAAAGTGGCTATTGCTGAATTGTTAATTCACAAGCGTCGAAGTCAAAAGTTTTATACAGTTTGAAATTCAATTAAAAAAATATGCCTGGACGATACAAAAAGTTTAGGCATTTGTATCGATTACATGTCCAATTTTTCATTACCTCAAATACCTGTCCAAGATCTTTATTATTATAGACATCTCACAGTTTGTAACTTTGGTGTTCATAACTTATCCACAGGAAGTATGAAATGCTACGTTTATCATGAAGGGGAAGCTGGTAAAGGACTAACGAAGTAATACCATTTATAAATCATTGCATCAATAATGATATTGGTAAAGAAGTTGAACGCCTCTATATTTTTTGTGAAAACTGTGCAGGTCAGAACAAAAATAATGAAATTATTAGGTTTTTAATGGGTATAGTGGAAATAAAAGATTTAAAGCAGTTCAAGTTTTATATCCAATAAGAGGTCATTCTTTCATGCCTTGTGACCGTGATTTTGGGTTGATTAAAAAATCGCTTGTAAAATATGAAAGACTATACAAAATGGACCAATACATTAATTTAATTTCCGAAGCTTTGAAAATTCCTAACAAATTTTCAGTCGTAAAAGTTGAACAAAACCATATAATTGACTACAAAAAATGGTGGCCAACATATTACAAAAAAACATGTTTAAGTAATGCCTCATACGGGAAAATTGTACGAAAAGCTAATAGATCATCCTTTGCTTTATCATCTTATCATAACCTCACTGTTTCATGTTTCAATAAAAACGAAATTAAATGTCGTGAATTTATAAATGCGTTGGTTGAACATACATTTCGTCTTCGAAATTCCACAACGGGCTTTTTATTTCCAATCGACAAAGCACAAAACGGAAAGTTGCCAATCAACGAAAAAAAGTTAGAAGATATCAAAAATACATTGAAATTTATCCCGGAGGAGTATATTGGATTTTGGAAACCAATAAGTGAATGGCCTTCAAAACAGGGCCTAAAATTGTGTACTACGACACACTTTGTGTAGTACGAAAAGTGAAATGTGTACTACGTTTTCATAATGTTCATATGGTAGTTAAAATGTTCGTATGTCTGGCAACACTGTGACATAGATTTTCATTAGATTTTAATGTTATTCATTCAAATACCAATCATCACGTCTTATCAGTTAGTGATTTTAGTGACTTATCAATATTTTTGAATTTTATGAAAATAAACATCGACTGTCTACGCTCGTAATTCATCAGAATAGATTAAATCTATTCCGTGGTTAAATAATTTGTAGGTAGTGGTAAGGTCCATAAAGATAACAGTTATTTTGTTTGCCATTGTTAAATACCTACTTGAATTGTTGATTTGTTTGAAATATAATATTAACTTTTACAAATTTAGTATAATATTAATACCTTAAAATTGTAAAAAATGGATAAATATTTGATTAAAAAAAAACTTAATGCGAATACAACTAATAGTCAAGGTAAGTCTAAATATTCATTTTAATTTTAATCAAGCTTTAAGCACATTGTACACCATACAGATAACAGTATCTATAAATTTCTCACAAAATCAACTTCCTAAAATTTTGCATATTAAATACAATTAGCTCTATGGGACATGGGTTGTATAATATTTTAATTAATATGTAGCTTCACGCCTTCGCCTAATAATTATTTATAATATTGGAAAAGATGAAAAATATCTATATAATAATTTTATTATTATGCTTTTTAAGTTAAAATTGAAAGGTTTATTTCTTAAATTTCAGTTTTCTATTATTAAATATGTCTGTATAACCTATTTACATATATCAATTATATTAATTTATCAATTTCATTTACAAATGCTTTTTTGCTTTTTACATGACAGCTTTGCTTGATGGTAGTATTGATAATGGTGAAAAAAGTAATAATGAATTTAGTAGCAGTATAAGAAATATTGAACCAACTCTTATTATGAGTAATAAATTAAGCAAAGATACACAAAAAGTAAAATTTGATTGTGTTTTTGAAAAATTAAATTCTACTGTAGGTAGAAAAATGGTTAGGTGTAAGGTATGCTATCAACACCAGCAAACAATGCTATTAAATTGTAAGCAAAAAAATCATATTCCACCTATTTGCACTGAATTTGAAACATTTCCTCGCAAGGAACTTATGGCGAAACATCTAAAATCTAATAAACATACCGAATGTTTAAAAGTTGAACGTTTGTCTAAATTGTCAGAAGCTGAATTACAAATCACTGCACCCATAAACAAATATATATCTCAACAAAATAAAGAATTGGCAAAAAAAATTGCACAATATATGTGTACCATATTTAATGATTCCAAACGTGGAATATTAAGCGCCTGGTCATGGCCATCAAGAGAAGTAGTAGCTTTAAAGATAGAGCGATTAAAAATAAATGAAGAGTTTCATCCATTTATACCAAAAGAAGGAGACTTACAATATATAAATCCTACAACTTATCGTGAATTTTCCAAATGCATAGTTGAAGCTAATATTTCTAATTTTAAAGAAAAGCTAAGGAAATGTCTAGCAATTTCATTAAGGGTTGATGGTTCTGTGGATAGAACTCAAATAAATAATATTCATATTTTAGAAAAGGTTATTACAGAAAATGGTGAAATTGAGCTTGTATTTATTGGATTTAAAGAACTAAATCAAAGGGGAGCCCAAGGTCATTTTAATGCAATCCAGTCTGCAATTAATGAATTATTTGACTGGAAAGAGATGTTGAATATGATATCTTCTTTAGTGACTGACGGTGCGAAGTTAATGTGGGACAAAAATCAGGACTATGGGCATTATTTGAGGAAAATAGAAAAGAAAAATCTGTAAAGCTTCCTCTTTTAAAAATGTGGTGTGCAGTTTATCGTTCAGCTTTGGCTTGGGAGTCACTTACTACTAATGTGATAGAATTGTATAACATTATACAACTTTGTTCCTCAATTTCAACATACTTTCACCAGTCTGGTGTTAGGACAAAGGAACTTAAAAAAATTGCTGAAGAAGAAAATGTTACAGTTAAACATCTTCCAAAATATTTTGAAATCCGCTGGACTGAATTCACATATAATTTATTAGTTAGTGTATTAAAAAATTGAAAAATTTTAGTCAAATTTTTTAAAAGCAAACTTATTGAAGAAAAAGATGCCAAAGCTGATGGTTTTTATAGAATGCTGACTAACCTAAATACTTTAAAATTATTGTGCTTTATAACAGACCTCGGTTATCTTTACTCAAGGTTTCAAAAACAGATCCAGTCTGATGGTATTTTAATATTTGACATCGAAGAAAGAAGAAATATTTTAGTAAAAAGTATTGAAAACCTTCGTTTGTCTACATTTCCTGGTGGCTGGGAAGACTTGTTAAAAAATAAGTTAGTTTATACAAGTTCTTCACAAAACTCAGTTTTAGATACAATCACACTTATGGATCTAGAATTATTTGATAAAGAGAAAGACCAAGCATACAATCGGAAAAAAAAGACATAATTATTATGTTTTTGAAAATAGGTGTTTTACCACAATTCGCCATGATACAATTCAACATATCTTAACATACTTTAAAGATCGTTTGGATACCTCAAATTGGTCCATGTTGAAACCATTGGCTAAATTGAGTGATTTAGTTACTGATGCTGAGTTAAAAAATTGCCACAAAATTATTTGTCCAGATTATGAATTAAATGAATTTGTAGCATCATATCGCGAAGCTAGTGGCATTGAGACTATGCAAAATCAAACAATTTCTGAAATGCTTTTGAAAAAATTATTGAAAAACACTGCATGGAAGTCACTTAGCGTTTCAGTGGTTAGAAATTAAAATATTTAATTTATAAACAATAGTAGTTAGAATTTAATTTTTTTTATGAATAAATTAAATTGATATAATATGGTTATTAATTATTATATATTTTATTTTAATTACAGGCTTGTATAATCGCTGCAAAGCCTCATTCAGCAGATGTTGAAAGACTGATACCATACTATAACATAATGAAAACTTCTAAAAGAAGCTCATTGTCTCCAGATGTTTTAAATAATGCACTTTATATTAAATTTAATATGAGTACTGTGAGCCAATTCAACCCATTACCAGCGGTAATTCAATGGTTAAAACAAAGAAATAAACACTCTAAAATACATTCAAAAGCAACTTTACAAGAATATTTTGAAGGAGTATTTGATAAAAGCAAATCTATAAAAAAAAAACAAATTTACTAGATAATAAAGTGTCGTTTTAATAATTTAATTAGTTAATTAATAAATTACATAAGTATATATAAGAACATATATATTTTTAATTTTCATAACAGTTTTTATTTAAAAAAAAATATTTCTTAAATAATTAAGTATACCTACCTAAATACTAAAATTTGTGTTTAAAATGAATTTTTTTTCTTGAAATCATAAAAATAGTCAATTCCATAAACAAATATTGTAGTACTGGTTTATTTTATACCTAATTGATAATTAAAATCAATTTTTAAAAGAATCTTCATCATCTGTGTACATCATTAATTGTTATAAACATTTAATTAAAATTAATAAAGTTAATATTTAAAAATATTTGTTTTTGAAAATTTCTTTATTTTGGTAAAATTTTACTAAACTATTTTAAGGCCATTATTTTAAAACTAAAAGGTTAATAATATATTTATGTAAATTAAAATCAATTTTTTTTTGAGTAAATTAATAATTATTTTATTTTATTTACAACAATGAAATAATATATTAATTATTTATATATTATATTGTTATTTAAATTATATTAAGTGTTATTAGTTGAAGAAAGAAGTCCATAAGCATTAGTATTTATCATATATGTTTTTTAACATTGATTTTTTTTTTATTTAGATTTGGGATTATGTGTGTAGTACGAAAATGTGAATATTTTAGGGACTGCTTCAAAATCTAATGAAAATGTATTAGACTAAAAATATAATGACAAAAATGTATTAAAAATAATATTATCAATGTATTTTAATTATGTTGTAGTTCAAAAAAAAAAAAAAAAAACTGTAAAACGTAAAAAATAATTTTATATTTATATTAAATAATAACATAAGTTATATAAGTTATATTTGGTAAAAATAAATTGATGAATAAAAACAATATTTTGCATATTTTGATAGTGTTTCTCTCCCTACATCAATAAATAAGATATGAAAACAATGTTTTCTGTAAAAAGGAGACATGTCCATAACTTAAAGTTATTAATTAAAAAAAAGTTATAAAACTTTTTTTTTTATAAATTAAATTAATTTTTTAAGTGATTTAATTAAATACAGAGTCTAAAATTTCGAAGTTTTTACATTAACATTTCATAAGTTGTTTAGTTTTTCATCATTCCTGAAAAATTAGGAAAAGTGGACTTGTCCCGTTTCTGCAGTTAGCGATTCAAATAGTACATCAGCAGGTAAATTCAAATTTTACTCTTTCAAAAAGTTTTACTATATTTTATAAATATTGAATAAAATAAAATTTAATTATTCAAACATTTTATATATAATATATAATATATATATTTATATAAAGCAAGATACCAAGATTTCAGTATATAAGGAAAAGTTTATATTTATATTTAAATAATCTTGATCACATTTTTTTTAACATTATAAAATACTAAAATAGTAAGTATCGTTACTTATATTTAATTATTTGTTTGTTTATAATCATTAATCTTAATTAAATAGAATATATCCACAACCAAGGTTATAAAATTGAAAAATATTCAACATAATATAATTTTACTTAAGGGTTGGTATATACATTGCGATGAAGTCGCTTTAATATACTTCAAAACAAAACATGAGAGAATTAAGAATCTTCAAAAGTTATAATAGAAAAACAAATTGTGATAAGTGATGATCAAAAAATTATATACCTCGTAAAAGATAACATCATTACAAAAGAATGTTTAGGAATAAAAAATGTAATAAATTCCATAAATGAGAAAATACAATGTTTAATTAATGTATTTGATTCCAAATTTATATGTTCAGGTGGCCCGAACATAACAGATTATCTAGGTATTGATAGTATAAGTAAAATGTTATGATAGGAAATTTAATTTTATGAATATAAATATTTATTTAAGGTAAGCATGTTATCAAAGATAAAAATAACAACTTAATGAGGTACATAAAATGTTCTCTTTCATTACATCAGTCAAATAAAAAAGGTATTTATAAGAAAATTATTAATAAAAATCTATAAACTATTTTTTAAAATGTTTTGCTTAAGGTCTATTTGGTGTGAAAGACTACGCAGTATTCATAGAGTTTTGTACTTCGTTAAAAACAAAGATTGAGCACTAATCAAAAAAAACAAATAGGACCAATATTATCACCAATTTTGGCTAAAGTATTTTATAATCTTAATAGGGTAAGACGTTTAATACAAAAATCAAATTTAAATTAAGGTTTTACTATGAAAAATTACAATAAATATATATTCTTATTTGCCTTTATGAATGTGTATACCTAAATTTTTATTTTAAATACTTGGTTTTTATTCTACTTACTAAAATTAATTTTAAAATTGGTTATTATACATAATTTGTAATTTGTTATTAATAAAAATTCCAGCACAAATAAAATTATTTTTGGTATTTCAGGAATAAATCCATGTAAGAATTCATCTTAAGACCCATTTGATATCGACAACTCAGATCCTTTATTCAATTCACATCATACCCATGGTCAATCTACTTCATCCCAATCTACAATTAACTAAGGTATTTTGCACTCTCAAATGTTAGTTCTTATTTTCATAATATTCAAAATGCACAACAATCAAAAATTACTGATGACTACATTCCCAAAGAAATCAAAAAAAAGCGTCAAGAGTTAGTATTGTATTGAAAATTTTATAACAAAAGATATGATGGCAATATCTGTAGTTGAAGGTAATAGTTTTATTGAAATGATGTCTACAATTGTGCTAGGATACAAAGTACCTGGTCGATCTACAATAAAAAAAGCATAAAAATTATATAACGACTTGAACAAAGAAGAGTAAAAAAAAGTGATTGAGAATCTAGTAATGTATCTTCAACAACAGATTGTTAGTCAAGTAGATCAAATGAATCGTACTACATGGTCACTGCTGAAATAGACTCAAATTTTAATTCATTAGTTTTATGCGCTTCAGTTATAACTAAGCGTCATAATGGTGAAAATTTAAAAAATAAACTTTTTGAAACTTTACATTATTGGAACATTATGAATAAAACTGTAAGTATTGCACATAATAATGCTGCAAACATTATATGTACTATGAGATTAATGAAAAATGAACCAGGTGCAAAAGATATTGACGGTGTACACTACATTGCACATACTATGCTGTGTAGTATTTCCTCGTCAAAAAGACCGCGTTATTAACGCTATCACTGACGTTACATACATTCACACAGAAACCAAAGCGTCACGTTAAAATCAGTAAGTTGATAGGTTGATAGTAGTTGATACTATAGCAGCTTTGTTAGTACGTTTGCAAGGTATAGATGGTATAGTTTACATTAAAAATATGTTCAGTAGTTCAGACGAAGAAGAACTTTTATTTTTATATTCAATAGCTGGAAGTCAACAGAAGTAGAAGCGAATTTGGGTTCATGAAATAAATAAAAAAAGAGAAAATTATGGCGAATACCATCGTTCATTTTGTGAACTGGAGTCACACGAAGACCGTTTTTATTTATACTTCCGGATGTCCCACGGTAGTTTTGAAGAATTGTACCAACTGATTTTACCAAGGATTGAAAAAATAACTAAAAACTGGAGGAAACCAATATCCGCAAGAGAAAACTTGTCTCAAGTATGCAATAAATAATATCTATATATATAAAAGTGAAATTGGAAACTTTGTTACGTTATAACTCCAGAACAGCTGGACAGATTTAGCTCATTTTGAACTTAAATTATTTGTGGAAGTCCAGAGAAGGTTTAAAAGGTGTTTGAGTATGAATAATTGTGCAGAAAATTGGAAAAATCGAATATCTAATATCTTGCCAGTAGTGCCATCTATCTATTAATTTTAATACAGTAAAAACTTTCCTTCCATGGAAAATAAAAGCTTTTTCCGGCATGAAATATGAATCGGAAATAGCTTATGAGACGGATAAAACCCGACATTCTGCTGAAGGTTTTAGTACCACTTTTGTTAATAAATAATCCGACGCCGAACAGGTTTTAATGGTTTCATGAGGACTTCCTCCGCATAAACTGGACTTGAAAATTGGGGCTCCAATAATACTTATGAGGAATTTAAATGCACCAAAATTATGCAATGGTACTAGATTAAGGATAGTAACTATGCAGAGGAACGTGATTGAAGCTAAAATTCTTTCCGGCTCAGCCCAAGATCAAGTTGTTTTCATTCCCAGGATACCGATGATTACTAATGAATACCCGTTCGAATTTAAACGAGTACAATTTCCTATAAAGTTTTGTTTTGCTACGTCTATCAATAAAGCACAGGGACAGACACTGAAAGTTGCAGGCCTTAACATCACGAATCCCTGTTCTACCCATGGACAATTTTATGTTGCTTGCTCCCGTGTCAGCTCGGCAAAAAATCTATATGTGTATGCGCCTCACCAAAGAACAAAAAATATTGTTTACAAAGAAGTATTATAACCTTAATAGAAATATGTACAGAGATAATATATAAATTAATAAATAAAAAAGGTACAATAAAAGAAAATAGTAGTTTTTTCATCTTAATTTTTTTTATATAAAATAGTTGAATACCTCCCGGGCTAAGCCGAGTAAACCAGCTATATTATATAATTTATTTACACTTAAAAAGACATTGCTTCCACAGCGTTTTACACCTAAAAGGACTTTTTCCCGGGCAACGCCGGGTAATTCAACTAGTCTAATATAAAATAAATAAAAAATAAACAAATCATATTTTTAATTAACTAAATTAAATTATTGTTTATTATTCTTTAAATTAATAGCTATTATAAGTGTTTGTAGTTATATTCATCACAAGTATACCCCGTAGAACAGTTTTTGATAATGACATTACGTTTTGAAAAGCATTTTATTTTTGAAAATCAGAGTCAGTTGAATAATTGCTCATTGAAGTATGCAGGGAAAGTGAACATGAAGGACCGCATTCATATATACTCTGGTCCAAATAAGAGCGCACCGCGTCGGTGCATCCAAGTGAATCGCGGAGCGACGTCCGGTCCCCCTGGCTGACTCTATTCGAGCTGCGATTGGTCGCCGTTGGTCGACTGCGGTCGCCGCCGCCGACAAAGTTGTTGCCGCCGTGAATACAGGGAATCAAAGTAACAAAGCGTTACGCATATTATACAGTACAGTATGTGCCCGTTACAACGAACTCTAAGAGATCGAATTTTTTTTTCGTTATAACGGAAATTTCGTTGTAACGAAATTTTGAAAATTCGAATAAAAACAAATTTAAAACATTATATGTATAATTCAAATACAAATATGTATGTAAATATGTAATAAATAAATAATTCAAATGTAAATAATTTGCGGAAAAAATAAATAATTTTATTATAAATAATTGACAATTTTCACAAATGTAAATAATTTGCGAAAAAAATAAAAAACTTTATTATAGATAATCAACAATTTTCTTTTGAACAAGGTTTGCTGTTCTAATAGAAAGTAAATAATTTTGTAGTTGGTGAATCACTCTGTGATGTAATGAATGTTCGCATTACTTCCAAACTTGATAAGGCTTCTGATGAAGTGACATTGCGCACATCATTTCCCATCACAGCTTCTTCGTCTTCGTCACCACTACTTTCATCGGTGGCCTCATCTTTGCTGTCTTTAATAGATTGAACGATGTCTACTTCGGTTAGTTCATAACACGTTGAAACGTTGTTATCTGCACCGAGATAATCTTCTAAATTCACGTCGTCAGGAAGCGACGTTTTCTTTTTTACAGTGATCCAAATTTGCTCTAACTCAGATTGTTGGATATCGTGCGTATTTGATTCATCATATTCGGCCACTTCTGAAACAGAATTGGCGTCTTTGGTTGTGGTTGCATGTTTCCAACAGTTAGTTATTGTTAATTGACTGATATCATCCCAAGCTCCGCATATCCATTCGATAGCTTCCTTCACATTGCATTTTCTTTGAATATTTTTCTCCAAATCGCATAAAATTTGACGTAACAAAAATGTTCTGTAGCGTGATTTTACAGCTCTGATGATACCTTGGTCAAGAGGTTGAAGTACAGCTGTGCAGTTAGGTGGGAAATATTCCACACGAATGTTATCCAATTTTGGTGGTGCGTTATGTGGAGTGTAGAATTTTCCTCTTCTTCTTTTTCAATTCTCTATCAAAATCTATCAACCAATCATTAAAAATTATTTAAGTCATCCATGCTTTCTTGTTAAATTTATAGATGCATGGCAATGATTTACAGTTTTTAAAACAACGAGGTTTTGCGGATTTGCTAATGATGACGATTTTTTGTTTCTCCGTTCCCGATTTGTTACAACAGAACAGAGCGGAGATGCGTTGTTTGGAAGCTTTACTCCCTACATACTTGTCTCCTTTCTGGGCTAATGTCCTTTTTGATTCAAACTGAAAAAACGCTCCAGCTTCATCAGCATTAAAGACATCGTTCGGGTTGTATTTCTTGATGAGTGCAGCACTTCTCGATTTCGCCATTCGCGAATTTAATTTAATTTAACAGAATTCATTGGCACGTCACTCGCCTCTCCAGAAATGCATTTGGACAACACACCATATCGTTCACGGAAACGATTTAACCATCCGACACTTGCTTGGAAATTCTCAACTTCGAGCATTTTAGCAAATTCTAAGGCCTTTTCTCGAATTAAAGGACCGGTCAGAGGAACGTTTCTGGAACGAACATCTTGAAACCATTTGTAAACCGCCATATCAACGTCTTAAAATTGTCCCTTACGCATCCTTTTACTGCTCGGGACAAAAACAGAAGTTTGCAGTTGTTTCAAGATGCTTTCTCGGTCTTTCGAAACGGTGACAATGTTGATGGAGATATGCCATACTTATTTGCCACCTCGCCTTTCTTCAATCATTTGTCTACTTCAGAAATTATGTTTTTCTTCTCTTCCAACAAAAATTTCTTTCTTTTCACTGTAGAACTCATCATGTACGTACGTAAAGAAGGAGCATAAAATACAGAAAAATACAAATTACCAACGTGAGAACTTTATGAAGGTTTACACCCGACTGATTGTGTCGCGTTATAGATTGACGCGGAATAACACGGTCACACATAATGACAATTTAATGGATTGATAATTTCGTAAAATCGTATGCTTGTTATCTTTAGATTAAATTAAGGAGGGAAAATACATATATTTTAACCTGTACAAATAGTTCATTGTATCGGGATTTTTAAAAATCAATCATTTCGTTATATTGAGATTAGTTTAACATTGTTTTAATAGCTTTTCGGCAGGGGATTTCTATGACTCGTTATAACGTGATTTTTCGTTGTATCGGTATTCGTTGTAACGGGAACTTACTGTATCATAATAGACAGTACCTTTTTATAGTACCATAATATATTATACTTATATATTAATATTTATTTAATATGAATAATGTAATAAAATATTTTTTTATAGGATAGGATAGATTAAATAAATAACAACATTTGATAGGACGCAATTTTTTTGTATTGTTACACATAGTCAGTTATTAAATTTACAAAAATATATAAAGTAAAAAATTAATATTACCCAGGTTAGTATTGATAACAAACAAAAAAAATTAAAAAATAAAAATAATATATTACTCAGTTGTTTCAGAATCTGAAGACGTATCACCAATGTTCAAAACTACGGGTTGCGTTTCTGCGCTTAACATATCATCTGTAATGAAATCAATCCTGCTGAATTTTTCTTCTTCTGCTTTCGTGTGCTTTATGAAATTCTTCCATATTTTATCGTCTACTTTTTGTAATCCTTCCATCAATAAAGTTTTAACGTCACATAGTTTGTAGGAGGTGTTGTTTTTCTTTACGTGACCTTTCACGGAAGACCACGCCAGTTCAATAGGATTTAATTCACAATGACATGGCGGGAGTCTTAAAATTTTCCGATTGTGTGTTTCAGCTAGCTCATTAATAACATATCTATTGTATCTTGATTTTATTTGGTTAACCATGACAATTAATTCAGCAATCATAATAGGCTGATGAACTACCTCGCCCTTTTCCTCTAACCATTTTATTATATCTGCCTTCTTCGTGTTCGTATTTGGAATTTTTTCGGCCTTCACAGAATGATATGGGGCATTGTCCATTATAATCAAACAGTTTTTTTTGAGTCGCGGTAATATGCTCGTCATCCAATCGTAAAATGTTTCCCCAATTATTTCCTCATGATAGTCCGAGGTTTTTTTTGATTCGAAGCATAATAGGCCACCTGGTACGAACCCGTCTTCCGACCCAATGTGAAGAACAGTCTCTTGCCTTTGCCGGATGGATTCTTTAACCCCGTCGTAAGACCTCGTAAAAATGCGTCACGGGGCGATTCTATAGTAGTGTCAATCCAGGTTTTGTTCGTACAGTCACCTGCGTTGACCCATGTTTCGTCCAGAAAATACAAATGACGTCCTTCACGATATTTTTGTATAGTTTGTAAATAACGTCTACGCCAAATAACTATTTCGTCTTTTTCTAATAGGGCACTATTGCGAACTGGTTTCGTGTAGATGAAGTCCATAAATGTTAATAGGCGTTGTAAATTTGTTCGTGAAATGTTAGGTAAACTGTCGTCCTCGTTTATAACTTGCAGTATTTTGTCTTTTGTAGGTGTAGTTTTGTTAAACCAAAATGAATGTATATGTCGACGGACCGCACTTAGTTGTAAATCATCACATTGTTCTATAAACGATTTCTTCTGAAGAGTTTTGGACGGAGAAGTCACCGTTTTTCTAGAATTGTACTCTGTGATTACGTTTGAAATTGTTCTTTGGCCGATACCTAGTTGTTTTGAAAGAATAATACGAGACTCTCGAACAGAAATCATCGGATTCTTCAATAATTCCGCCTTGTACGAATTTACAACCATGATGCGTTGTTTAGATGAAACAGGCTGGAATAAAATACGATAATGACTAAATTTAATAATAGTTTAAAAATAGTTTAATAAAAACTAATGACTTTGTTTACGCTAACATGTTGATCATTAAGTTCTTTACTTTTTGTTTTGATTTTCTTCGGTGCTGGTAATTATTGTGTAGCAGTCAGAGGACGACCTTTGAGATGGACGTAGAAGCTTCAGAGGCGGAACTAGGGGGAGGGGATTAATCCCCGGGCGTAAAATTTCTAGTGTGCGTAATTTTTTTGTGGGTATTTATATTCGGATCCGGACATTTCGGCGTACGGTCGTTTCGGCGTGGGTCTATTTCAACGTAGTCATTTTTTCATAAAATCTAATCGCATTTAGATAATATAATGTTAGCATTGATTATATTGTACTATTATAATTTATCAGTTTTTATCTTACTTTTGTTAGATAGATGCAGGTATGCCGTATGAACTGTATATAATAATAATAATAATTATATATAATTATACTATGGGCTTATACTGTCATACGACATAATCATATTACGGTCTAAGTCAATAAAGATATAGGTTTATGTATAGTTAACCTATACGCTATATACGCAGTATGGATAGACGATCATTGAGTAGATCATCAAGTAGTCAGTAGTTAATAGTCACCATGGCACAAGCAATTGAAACTTTCCGTGGACGTAAAATATATGTACATGAGGGGTATATGTATATTTTTGATGCATTTAGTGCAAATAAATTAAAAAGTTTTGGCGATGTCGTTACAAAGATTCGTGTAAGGCGAGAATTCATACAATAGTTGAAACAAATAAGTTTTCAAAACAAATAAATGAACATTCGACCCATGACTCGGAAGCGGCTAAGATTGAAGCTAATTCTGCAGTCACTAAGATGAAAAAACGAGCACGTGAGACAATGGAGCCTACATCAAATATCATCAATGAATGTACGAGTGGATTATCACAAGCAGGAAAGGTAAATATAAACATTTTAATAACTTTAATTGAGAATTAATTTTAAATTAATTAGGGAGCGTTGACGACCGATGGAGCTTTAAGAAAACAGATAAGACGCACACGGCGTGAAATTCAAGCTGCACGCGAGGCGCCAAAAGATTTGATTTCATTAATAATACCAGTGAATTACCAGTCATATTCGCCATCTGAAGGTGTAACTGAACAATTTTTACTACACGATAGTGGACCTGGAGTCGATAGAATTTTAATTTTTTGTCGCCCTCAAAATTTAAATATTTTATCAGATTCTTCCAATTGGTATGTCGATGGCACATTTAATGTAGCACCTCATTTATTTTCGCAAGTATACGTAATATTAAGTAAACACCTCGATGGCGTTCATCCCCTTATTTATGCTCTTTTACCTGATAAAAAATATCAAACGTATGAACGGTTATTTAAAATACTAATTGAATTAAAACCCGGGTTAAAACCAAAATAAATTGTTTGTGATTTTGAGCAAACTGCGATCAAAGCAATTAAAAACAATTTCCCTGAAGTTCATATTCACGGATGTCTATTTCATTTGACAAAAAATTTTAGACTTAAAATGAGTGACCTGGAACTATTTTCGAAGTATAAAAATGATGCAGAATTTTCAATTTATATTAAAATGATTTTGGCTTTAGCTTTTGTTAAAATTGACGACATTTACAATACTGTAAACTTATTATATGATGAATTGCCAGAAGAAATATTTCCTCTCTTAGAATGGTTTGAAGAAAAATACATCGGTACAGTTGTAAGAAATCGTCGTCGAAACCCACTTTTCCCTCTATAATTTGGAACCTCCATGATCGCGTACTTAATAAAGAAGATCGAACAAATAATCATGCTGAAGCGTCAAATCGTCGGCTTAATCTACAAATGGCAGTTGACCATCCGACACTTTGGGCATTTATATCATGTTTAAGGAGAATACAAAGTGGCCGAGACACCTTCTTTTGCCAATTAGAAACAGGCAAAAGTCCACCAAAAAAGAAAAATAAATACATCGACGTCGATAAAAGTATTTTAAAATTAGTCTGCGATTATGATAATCGTAATATGAGTTTTTTAAGAGGAATAGCACATAATTTAAGTATGATGACCTGAATATTTTTATTCATAATTTTTATAGCATTCTCCTTATTTTAATTAAATTTGTAATATTATACTTATATATACCTAATTATTATATACCCAGTTTTTATACAAAAATAATAATATAATATATAAATTAATAAATATTTATATATTTATATTTTATAGTGACCTACTTAATTTCTTAAATGGCTCTACGCCGAAATAGCCCTACGCTGAAATGGCCACGCCGAGATGGCCACGCCGAATTGGCCACGCCGAAATGTCCTAGACCGATTTATATTAATGTTTGGTTTTAGAAGTTTTTTTTTAAAATTTTTTATTTTTTTTTTTATTAAAATATAATTACAATCTATACATATACAATAGGTATTATTAGGTACAATATTTTTATTTCACATAATAATAGAAAACAATAATAAAATCATACATGGCGTAAAATAATTAATCATTCTATTATTAGATCGCGATCGATGGCGTACGTCGATGGTCGACAGTACATATAGATTATAGAGACAGACCAATAATAAAAATTAAATATAAACATATATTATCAATAATAAATATAAATATAATAATTAATATGAACGTTATGGTCGACGCAACGCGACGACGCGGACAAAAATAGTACAATTAATATTACCACAGACCACAGTGATAAATTCTGCCATTTGTCATTTGAAAGCGCGGATGACCCTCTCAGCGCACGAAATAGCCAGTTAGTAGGTATAGACAATAGACATAATTTTAGTTAAAGGTAAGATTATGAATAGATTCGTATATACTCTGTTCCATTTAAGAGTGCACCGCGTTGGCGCGTCCAAATGAATCGCCAAGCAACGTCCGGAC